>JAMXBD010003283.1:0-128818 GCA_024138025.1 Combretum micranthum
TTGATCACAAAATCATTTTTAGTAGGGATATGCCTTTTCATGAATCTTTTCCCTTACTATGATTCTTCTTCATTCAAAACGTGATCACTTATTCCTTGTTCTTTATCCTAAGTTAATTTTTTCTGACCCTGATCATATAGATATTAGTCATGCTGATCCAGTTTTGTCTCCATCAACTGATATTACTACTTCTCATGTGCCTGATTAGTCTTCTTTCCTTATTGAGTCTTCATCATCTTCAGTTTTATAAAGATTAATAGAAATAAACAAGCTCCTTCTTGTTGAAAGATTTGTATACTCAATTCATTTCTGTGTCCACAACTTCTTCAAACATATTACTTTTCATCCTATCTTCACAACAGATTTTTCCTACTACACAGTTGAATATGTTGCATTTATTTCTAATGTTCTTACTATCCAAGAACCTACTTGTTATTCTCATGCTAAATTAAACATTAATTGGGTTCGAGCAATGGGATCTGAGGTACATGCTTTAGAGGCTAACAATACTTGGAAGTTAGTTGATTTCCCTCTAAGGAATAAACCAATTGGCTCAAAATGGTTTACAAAATTAAATACAAGCTTGACGGCAACATAGATTGTTATAAGGCTCGATTAGTGGAAGGGTTATACTCAAGTTCCTGATAAAGATTATAAGTATACCTTTCCTCCAGTAGCCAAGTTAGCTACTGTTCGTATACTTATTGCTATTGCTACAACTTTTAACTAACTTTACATCAATTGGAGATTAATAATGCCTTTTTACATGGTTTTTTGGATGAAGAAATTTATACGATTCCTCTTGAAGACTATGAAAAAGTTGTTCCTGGTAAAGTATGTAAGCTTGTTCGCTCTATTTACGGTCTTAAACAAGCTTCACGGCAATGGAATCTTGAATTTACAAATTTTTTTGTTCATCTTGGCTTTACTCAATCTTAGAGAGATTATTCACTTTTCACTAAGTCTTCTTCAGGTAAATTTTGTGCTGTTCTTGTTTATGTTGATGATGTTCTTGTTATTGATAATTGTGAAGATGATATATGTTCACTTAAACATGAGATAGATAAGGCTTTTACTATAAAAGACTTAAGCGCTTCTAAATTCTTTTTAGGCATTGAAGTTTTCCGTAATAGTGCTAATACATGGTTGAATCAAAGGAAATTTTCTCTTAACGTTTTGCTAGACTCAGGACTTACTAGATGTCGTCCTGCCAAGTTTCCTTTGTTGTAAGGTTTGAAATTGCATTCTGATGAGGGGGAGCCTTTGTCAGATCTCGGTTCCTATAGGCGAGTTATTGGACGCTTACTTTATATTACATTAACTCGACCTGATCCTTCTTATGCCATTCATCATCTTAGTCAATTTGTTTCTAAGCCAAGATAGTTGCCTCTTGATGCTATAATGCACGTACTTCGATATTTGAAAGCTATGGTTAATCATGGTTTGTTTTATTCCTCTTCTTCTTCTTTGGAGTTATCTAGTTATTTAGATTTAGATTAGGGATCTTGTTCAATGAGTCGACATTCTCTTTCTAAATTTTGTGTATTTTTGGGTTCTTCTCTTGTTTCTCGGAAAACCAGGAAACAAAAGACTGTTTTCACATCATCAGTGGAAGTTGAATATCAACGTATGGTAGCGGCAACTAAAGAACTTTTTTAGGTTTCATACATATTAAAGGACTTCAAAATTTCTATTACTTTATATGTTCCTCTATACTATGATAACAAAACTGCACAATTAATTATAGTAAATCCATGTCTTCATGGACGCACTAAACACATCGATATCAATATCCATTTTACCTGTGATAAGATCTCTGATGGTTTCCTCACTACTTCTCATGTTTTATCTCAGTTGCAACTTGTGAATCTCTTACCTAAACCATTAGGTGAAGATTAGCTTGCGTTCTTGTCGTCCAAGATGTGTCTTGTGCAACCCAATCTTGAGGGCGGGATGTGGAAATACTACACCTGTTTGTTAATATTCGTGTCAACACAACATTTAGGGCAGTCAACACAGCTTTATGTCAACACAGCATTGAAAGCAGTCAACATAGCCTTTAAGATAGTTTTGTAATTATCCTTTTGTATAGCTATAAATATATATATATATCGATTGAATACTAGATAACAATAACTTTCCTGTTCATATTTTCTCCTTTATAATTTTGTCATTTTAGAGGGTGAACAGGGAGGAAATTTCAACGCATTAACACTGATAAAAAAATCTTTATTTTGATTAAATATTTCTAAATTCTGAACAATTAAACATGTTATTATGTTTTGGATTAGTAATTACATAAAATTATTTTTAGAAGAAAAAAGGGAAAACTAGTGTCGACAGTTTTAGTTGATGGTGGTTGGGTGTCTTTTAATAGTCATTCGTGGAAGTGAGGTGGTTGGCACTCCACTAGCAGTGATGCTTAACTAGCCCAACACTTCAATTGGTGTTGACTATTGAGATTGCTTGGAGCACCATAGTTAGATTGATTCAACTAGACATGCTTAAGTCAACACATTCCAGTTTGTTTTGGTGAAATTATTATTTGGCTTTAAGATTTTTGGTCAAACAATTCGATTTCTCACTTTAATTACACTTGGTTTTGATTACATGTACATAATTTTTATAAAGTAGGAATTAAGTTTCAATTTTGGGTTTTCTAAAGAAAGAAGTGATTTTTTATTCAGTTTTTTTTTTTTTTTTTTATTAATGTGAATCAATTTAGCAACAACTCAATTACCTTCATGCAAGTAAGCCAACCTACCAGTTGTCTCTGGCTTGCATAGTATTTATAGGAATTTTACAAATCCAGAAAGATATTTGCTATTTTTTTTTCTGAAATCATTATCCTAAACTATTGGGATGCTTTCTAAATTTGGGTTCATCCACTTGTTAGATCTATCATGAATCTATTCTTATAAATACCCTCTTCTTGTATTCAATTTAGTCATTCTACTACTACTTTGTATCAACATACACTTGCTATTCAATTAACTAGGTCCTTATAGGGGATAACCCCGCTAATGCCCATTAATAGTTTATTGTTTTGCAAGCTACGCGATTACAAAGTCAAGACTTTGCAAGACCTAATTTGTTCATGTATTAGGTTCTATAAATTGATAACTCTACTATAGTAAATCTGCTAACAAGGATATTGGCTACTTTTTTTTTTTTTTTAACATCTTTAGACATTTAGTTGTTAGAATTCTAGGAATTAGTAGCTAAGGATCATGAGAGCCTAAAATTTCTTTTTAGTGAAAATATGAAATTTGTTACCTCAACTTTGCACGAAAATGCAATTAGTTACCTAAACTTCTAAATGTTCAATTTACTATCTATTTTAACTTTTCATGGCTACAAATAGTATCACTATTAACTCTATTAAGTCTGTTTATCTATGTGTCTAAGATAGTGAATACGCATGTGACACGTGTCTATTCAAATAAAAAATAATAATAATTTCACTATGCGATTCTTGAGAGTAGTTGTGCCTTTTTTTCCCTATGAAATAGATAACCATGGTTGGGTCGATAAAAGAGAAAAGAGGGAAAAAAAAAAAAAACAAAGTTGCAAAGGATCGAAAAAAGCAAACCAAGAACGAAAACCTTAACTTTTTCCTGCCAAAAAGCTGATACCTAAATAAACCTTAACCCAAAGCTTTTAGCATGACATGGAAGTTGACAACGTAGATACAAAGGAGAGAAGATGCAAGAGATCGATGGTTAAGTCATGTGATCATCAATGAGTTCAACATTTTAGTCATCGAACTCCAATCACCAAACTATCCTATGTGATTGTAAACTTGAGGCATGAATTTCTATGGCTAAGACAAAAAGTAACCATGGTTGCTAGTTCTTTGGATGTCCCAGGTTCAATAAGGTAATTTATGTAACTGTGTTTATCCTGTAACTTCTTAAGGGTTTTAGATGGTTGCAATTTCGGAGAAATGAGAGGTGCAATTGAAACTATAGCAATACTTGTATTTACACTTTAATTTTTGTCCTTTTTTATAAGAGGATGGTTGCAACTTCTTCCGATAGGTGTAATGTGAGGATGGGGGAAAGAAGACTACGAGATGTGATTGAAGAGCTTAGAATGAAGAGTTGATGATCTCATCCATGGTTGATAAAGGCAGGGCTGAATTATAGAGCTTGAGGGAGGAGAACTTGCTATCACAAGGATCGCGTTAGAAACCTAAGGAACTAAGTGACCTAGTGGATGATAGTGATTTAGTGAACCGAATGAAATCATATGGAGAATAAGACATTGTAAAGTTAGAAAAATTGATCATGCTCTACAAGTGTATGTTATATGTGACATGGCTAGGAATGTTATTGTATTAGGTAGCATTTAGTGGATGAAATAAGCTTTATCTGGCCCGATAAGTAAGATTGTAGAAAACATATGATGCATAAGTTGAAGTTTGTTCAAGTGTAATTTGTTGTTGGGAGTTTTTTTGTAATGAATTAATTGAAATGCTATGTTATGAAGAATTTATGTAAATGAAGGGATTCCGCTTAGTTTAAAATCTTATGTTGTCTATTTGATTTCCTTTCCTATAGGATGTTAAATTTAAATTGAAATGTCATTTCAAACAAAAGGATTATCCATCTATTATTCTGTTCATTATAAAAGTAAAACAACTATTTTATTTGTAATAGAAGTATAAATGGAAAAATAGCCAAATAGGAATGGCAAAATAAAAGTATAATGTACTAGCTAAAGCACATTTAGATAGGGATTCTTGTTCCATTGCTGCAATTAAAATTTGCTAAAGAGGAATTAAATGACAAAACTTCATAAGCACACTCAATTATCAGTATTGATTGAGGATGGTATCAAATATAGTTGCCCTTTATGATGCAGTTCATGTATAATTTAGCCAAATGACAAAACAAAAAGAAAAACTTCTTGTAAGGTGAGATTGAAAAAAAAAAAACACCTTATAGTGGTAAACTTCCTGTATCATTTAGACAAAAAGGAAAAAAAAAAAAAACACTCCTTATAATGGTAAACTCCTTACATCATTCAACAAAATTATAAAAAAAAAAAATTCCTTGCATTTTTTTCCAACTTTTTGCATCATTTAGCCAAATAAATAAATAAATAAATAAAACTCCCTGCATCAAATTGAAAATTCTTTTGTTTCACTACTAAACCCAATTCTTATTCATTCATAAAGCATTATGCAATCCTCACCATGTAAAAGCCAAAGAAAATGCACCAGATGTAGATTCATTAGCCTAGTCACTAACCAAAGTGGAAGATCTAATAACAATTTGAACCACAAAACTTAGACAATTCAAAATTCAAAAAATCGTCCAGCAATTCCAAAAGCCATTAAAATGCAATAAACCTAGACAAGCTAAAGGAAATGGAAGTTTTTCATAGTAATCCGATGGAAACATGCACAAGATTTTCTTTACACGTTAGCCTATTGCCATAATTGGGTGTTGTACTTTATAGATATATACAAGCCTGGTAGCATAAATGGGTGTTGTATTTTACAAGAGACATCCCAAAATCAACACAAATCTCCACTTACATAAACAAAAGGAAAAAATAAATCCTTTAGCATCACAAAAAAGACTACTTAAAACTCTTCTGTGCAGGGGCTTCAACCTCAATTGCATCGTTCTTGTCACTAGATTCTTCCAGATCAATGAAGCTTGGATTGGCTATTTTTTTAGGCAAAAGCTTATCATCATTATTCTATTACACTTTTGACGTGGCACTAGTTTATGTTGAAATTGTGGACTTTCATGTCATGTATGTATACTCATATGTGCATCTGGATATGTGAACACATATATACTTCGTTAATAATCATAAATTTGTTATTGTAATAAGTTTCAAGTGTTAGAAATTTTAATTTCTAATTGATTCATATAATTTAAGTATTGATAATTGTTATCGTCATACACACAGTGATGATTAGTGTAGTATCTAAGAGACAATTATCGGGTGTAAATCCCTCCGTGCCAATTCGTTAAAATTTAAGTATTTTAGTGTGTTTTGTATATTAGTAAAAGTCATATCTCTTCATGAATCATTAATGGATACCTTCCATCAAGATATCCTTTCATGAAAAGTCATGTCATTTAAATTAAAAGTCATGACTCTTCGTAATGGAAGTTATATATTGGGCCATAAAAAAAAAAAAAAAAAACAACAACACACTACTTTTAAGGTTTGATTCAAAATCAAGAATCAATCAAGTCCTTATATCATCAAAGGGCGAATTTAAGTGATACGGATTTGGCATAGGAAAACATATATTATTACTTGGGATATTAAATTATCGTGATGGATTCTTCAAGTAAGTTTTCTTTTCATTTTACTGTAACTTTTAATTATGCCATGATTGTTGATTTGGTTAATTTAATTGTTTTATTAGGATCCGTATTGTTAATCGCTTTCGCTTTTAATGTTTAAAATTTTAACATTTTGGTATCAGAGCGGGTCTAATAGAAATTAAATTACCAATTTAGGGTTTATGCGAATTTGGGTATTTTCTCAATTAAAGTTGATTATAGTTAATTGATGTTTTAAATTAACTGTTTATGGCATAATTAAATTGAGTAATGTTGGGTTTTAATTTTGAATTTAAATTTCGGTTGAATATTTGAATTGATAGTTCGGCATTCATCGTGTGAATTCAATTGTTCTCAGAATTGTGATTTTGAATAGTTTTATATAAAATGTTGCTGCTTTGTTTTAATTGACCAATTGTCGATTCAAATTGTGATGAAATCGGAATGTGGGCTATGCATGCGTCATCAATATGAGTAACCTATGAATGCATGCTGTCTGTGAAAAGAATTGAAGTGCATGTGCATATGCATATATGGCTTATGCAAATTTCAGGAATTGTATATGCAAATCTTTTCACATAAAACCAATTTAATAATGTAAATGTTATATGTTATTATTTGAGCTTTAAGAAATAAGTTAATAAATTAAGAATAAAAGATATTAAAGAGTAGTCCTTTATATAGAGGTATTAATTTAATATTTCATTAATTTAAGTATTGTAATGATATTATTAAACTTAATAATTTAAGTTTATATGATTTAAATCTTTAATATTTTAGTGAGTGCGTTAGTCACCAAAGTGGCCCACTCAGAGTTCATTAAATGATTTAAATTATGTTTATAAATGTTTATTTGATATAGCATCATAAATGACATTTAAGAATAATAAACATTTATAGTTATTAACATGTAGTTATACGGTTACTCAAAGGTAGATCTTACTCATGGTTAATAACAATTGAAGTAGGTTATGAACTTTGTTTAATTAATATATAATGTACATCCAAAGACGACTTGTATGTTAAAGTGAACTTAATGATTGACCTTATATATGTTATATGAATGATGCATGTTTGATGATTGTTAGTTGTGTTTAGATTTACCCAAAGGTGAATTTAAATGCGATGTTTTGGTATGTGTTATAGTCTGAATTGTGGTTTAAATTCAAAGCAATTAATATGTGAAATGTAAATGTTTGCAGTGGTCTCTACTATATCAAATATGACTGCCAATGGTATCAAGTTTAATGGGCAAAACTATGATGATTGGATTGAGTATGTCAAGCTAAATGCTGGCCTTTTGGGACTCGATTCAGCTCTAATTATGGATGAGCCCACTAAACCGACCGATACTAGTTCGGAGGCAGACAAGAAACTGTGGGAGAACTGGGAGAGGTCGAATAGGCTTATGATGAGCTTTCTTAAGCTTAGCATAGCGCCTAATGTTAAACCTTCCCAGCCCAAGACTGAAAATGTGAGGGAATTTGTGGCTGAAATTAAGAAGTGTACTATGACAGACATTGTAGATAAGTCTGTTGTTGCTGCTCTTATTAATGATTTATCTAATAGAGAGCACCATAGCTCAGTCAATGGAGGAACATATTACTCACATGGTGAATACCTACAACCGGCTTAAGAGTTTGGATATGGATCTTGGTGAGCGAGTGTTGGTTGAGTTTCTGCTAAAATCATGTAAGGGTGATGATTTCAAGCAATTTCGGAGAACTTACAACCAACTTAAGGAAAAATGGTCTCTTTCGGATACTAAGGCCATGCTCATGCAAGAGGAGGCAAGGCAAAGGGAAGACCTTAAGGTCAAAATTCCCCAAGCCAACTTTGCCTATTATGGTAAATCAAATGCTGGTTCTAGTGGCGGCAAAGCTCCAAGTAAGAAATGGAAGAACAAGGGAAAGCAGCCATTTAAGGTGCAGCCCGGTAAAGGGCAAGGAGAGGTTGAAAAGATTCTGAAATGTTTCTTTTGCAACAAACCTGGGCACAAGAAGGCCGATTGCCTAAAGAGGAAGGCATGGTTTGAAAAGAGAGGTATACATTTTGCTTCCGTATGCTTTGAATCAAATCTGATTGAGGTACCTTCTAATACTTGGTGGCTTGATACTGGTGCAACCACTCATGTTTCTAATGTTATGCAGGGTTACCTAAATCTCCACCGAATGCCGGAAAGTGAAAGCTTTCTATTTATGGGAAACAGGATGAAAGCTAGAATTGAAGGTGTAGGGACATATAGAATTGTGTTAGATACGGGCTATTGCCTTGATCTAGAGAAGTGTCTATATGTTCCTGATTGCTCTAGAAATCTTGTTTCCGTTTCTAGGTTGGATGTTTTAGGATTTGATTTTAGGATTGGACATGGTTGTTTTTCATTGTATCGTGGAACAAACCTTTGTGGTACTGGTTTATTGTTGGATACTTTGTATTGTTTCAATCTGAATTCTACTTTTGTTAATTCCCTGTTTAATGTTGATGTTGAATGTGATGTTGGTATGAAAAGGAATGCACTTAATGAATCTTCTGCTGACTTGTGGCATAAAAGACTCGGTCATATATCCAAAGAGAGGATTTTGAGGCTAATTAAAAGTGGAGTTTTGTCTCAATTGGATTTTACCGATTGGAATGATACTTGTGTGGATTGCATTAAGGGTAAGCAAACCAAACATGTATCAAAACAGGCTGCCATAAGGAGTAGTGGATTACTTGATTTAATACATACAGATATTTGTGGTCCTTTCGATGTACCGTCTTGGGGCGGTGAGAGGTATTTCATCACCTTCATTGATGATTACTCTAGGTATTGTTACCTATATTTACTGCATGAAAGAACTCAATCGGTTGATGTCCTTGAGATATTCATTACAGAGGTTGAGAGGCAGTTAAATAGAAAGGTTAAGGTAATACGTTCCGATAGAGGTGGTGAATATTATGGAAAGACATCGGAAGTTGGACAAATTCCAGGTCCATTTAAGAAACTCCTTGAGTCCAAGGGCATTTGTGCGCAGTATACAATGCCCGGATCGCCACATCAAAATGGTGTAGCAGAAAGGCGTAATCGTACATTGATGGAAATGGTAAGGAGTATGGTGAATGATAGTTCTATACCTGTTTCATTGTGGATGTATGCATTGAGGACAGCCGCATACATATTGAATAGGGTACCTAGTAAAGCAGTTCTTAAGACACCTTATGAACTGTGGACATCTAGGAAGCCTAGTTTAAGACATCTTCACGTGTGGGGCTGTCAAGCCGAAGTGAGGATATATAATCCACATGAAAAGAAGTTGGATTCCAGGACCATTAGTGGTTATTTCATTGGATATCCGGAGAGGTCAAAAGGGTATAGATTCTATTGCCCTAACCATAGTACGAGAATTGTAGAGTCCGGGAATGCTCGCTTCATTGAAAATGGCAAAGTCAGTGGGAGTGTGGGAGCACGTGATGTAGAGATAAGAGAGTCATTGATGGACCAAAACCATCAAATGATCCATCTCAAGTTGATGTTCCTATTATTGTAGCACAGCCACAAGGCATGAATATGGAACAACAACAAATAGATGCTCCAAACCCAATTATGGATGCCATTGTTCAAGAAGAGGAGGAAAATACTCAAGTTAATGAGCAAGTGCAACCTCAAGAAGAAATAGTATTAAGGAGGTCTACTAGAGAGAAAAGATCGGCTATTTCGAATGACTATATAGTTTATGCACTTGAGCATGAAAGTGACTTGAGCATTGATAATGACCCGGTCTCTTTTGACCAAGCCATGAGCGGTAAAAATTCCGATAAGTGGTTGATGGCCATGAAGGAAGAGTTGAAATCTATGGATGACAACAATGTTTGGGAAATGACGGAATTGCCGAAGGATTCTAAAAGAGTCGGCTGTAAGTGGGTCTTTAAGACCAAGCGAGACTCTAAGGGCAATGTCGAGAGGTACAAAGCCAGACTTGTTGCCAAAGGTTATACTCAAAAGGATGGCATTGACTACAAAGAGACTTTCTCTCCGGTTTCTAGAAAGGACTCTTTAAGGATTGTAATGGCTTTGGTGGCTCATTTTGATCTTGAGCTTCACCAAATGGATGTTAAAACAGCCTTTCTCAATGGAGATTTGGAAGAAGAGGTATATATGGATCAACCTCAAGGTTTTGAGACCACAAGTGAAGGAAATCTGGTATGTAGGTTGAAGAAATCAATCTATGGATTAAAACAAGCTTCTAGACAATGGTACTTGAAGTTTAATGATACCGTATTGTCATATGGGTTTGTAGAAATGACCGTTGACCGGTGTATCTACATGAAGGTTATGGGAAGCAAGTTTATAATCCTTGTGTTGTATGTAGATGATATTCTTCTTGCCGCTAGTGATCGTGGGTTATTGCATGATGTTAAGGATTACCTTTCTAGCAACTTTGAGATGAAGGATATGGGTGAGGCTTCCTATGTGATCGGAATAGAAATATTTCGGGATAGATCACAAGGAATTTTGGGATTGTCTCAAAAGGCTTACATCAACAAAGTTCTAGAAAGATTTAAGATGGAATCATGTGCACCTAGTCCAGTTCCCATCCAGAAAGGAGACAATTTCAGTCTATCCCAATGTCCCAAGAACGATTTGGAGCGTAAAGAAATGGATAATATCCCTTATGCTTCTTTAGTCGGGAGTTTGATGTATGCTCAGACTTGTACTAGGCCGGATATAAGCTTTGCGGTCGGTATGTTGGGTCGTTATCAATCAAATCCCGGACTGTTTCATTGGAGAGCTGCAAAGAAAGTTTTAAGGTACTTACAAGGCACTAAGGATCACATGCTCACATATAGAAGAACTAGTAACCTTGAGGTTGTTGGTTACTCGGACTCAGACTATGCCGGATGTTCGGATACCCGAAAATCCACATTTGGCTATTTGTTCCTTCTAGCTGATGGAGCTGTCTCATGGAAGAGTGGTAAGCAGTCTGTCATTGCTACTTCCACTATGGAGGCTGAATTTGTAGCATGCTTTGAAGCTACAGTTCAATCGTTGTGGCTGCGCAATTTTGTTGATGGTTTAGGCATCGTTGATACCATTGCCAAACCAATGAGGATTTATTGTGATAATGCGGCAGCTGTATTCTTCTCTAAGAACGATAGATACTCCAAGGGTGCCAAGCATATGGATTTAAAGTTTCTATCTGTCAAAGAAGAGGTGCAAAATCAAAGAGTTCAAATAGTGCACATTGGCACCAATGATATGATTGCGGATCCGTTGACTAAAGGACTAGCTCCTAAAACATTTATTGGCCATGTTAGTAAAATGGGAGTAGTCAGGAAGTCCTTGTATATCGGATGATTGGTCATACATGTATGAATTTATGTTTAGCACATTTATGTTTATTTGATACTCTAGATATCGATGTTTGTTTGGATTTTGCTTATCTATGAATCATATTTCAGTTATGCATATTTTATTATGATTATAGATATTGGGTCTTATTTTACGACATTGTGGGATAAGGTATTTTTAGGTGTCTACTTTATCAAATTGTGACTGTTTGAATTGAATTGACTTGTGATACATGGAAGGAATCGGGACGTTTGTCAGGCCCGTGACCGCCATGATTCGGTCTGTTTAGTTCTTACGAAGTTGTGACTTATATACGACATTATTTAAGTGAGCTCACTTTATGTTAATATGTTGTATACTTGTTATATATGAATCAAGTGGGAGAATGTTAGAAATTTTAATTTCTAATTGATTCATATAATTTAAGTATTGATAATTGTTATCGTCATACACACGGTGATGATTAGTGTAGTATCTAAGAGACAATTATCGGGTGTAAATCCCTCCGTGCCAATTCGTTAAAATTTAAGTATTTTAGTGTGTTTTGTATATTAGTAAAAGTCATATCTCTTCATGAATCATTAATGGATACCTTCCATCAAGATATCCTTTCATGAAAAGTCATGTCATTTAAATTAAAAGTCATGACTCTTCGTAATGGAAGTTATATATTGGGCCAAAAAAAAAAAAAAAAAAACAACAACAACACACTACTTTTAAGGTTTGATTCAAAATCAAGAATCAATCAAGTCCTTATATCATCAAAGGGCGAATTTAAGTGATACGGATTTGGCATAGGAAACCATATATTATTACTTGGGATATTAAATTATCGTGATGGATTCTTCAAGTAAGTTTTCTTTTCATTTTACTGTAACTTTTAATTATGCCATGATTGTTGATTTGGTTAATTTAATTGTTTTATTAGGATCCGTATTGTTAATCGCTTTCGCTTTTAATGTTTAAAATTTTTAACCGCTTTTTAATGTTTAAAATTTTAACATCAAGAACCTAATAATAATTATTCTAATAAAATATAATGGTCTCAGTCATCTAATATAAAGTGTGAAAACTAAAGAATAAATGTGTAGAATTCTTAGGGTTCATTACTAATTTTATGATGGGCAAAATTAGTAATAGCCCATTAGGATTTTATATACAAAGGGTGTGGTCATTGATTGATATACACAATACAATTCAGTTTCTTTTTCATAAGAAATTAGGGTTTTCACCTCCCAATAGTGTGTACGATTAACTAAAAGATCAATTCTACCCAGATTCAAAACTTATTACACAAGGAATCAAGTATGTTTCCGCTATCTTGTCTACTCATGTAATCTCCAACTAAGGATTGGTCTTGAAATATGAAAAATTATTTTCTATCAAGTGGTATCAGAGTAACCTTGTTTTATAATTGTTTAGGAATTGTTTTATGATGATGGAATGGTGATTTTATATTATTTCTTGTTCCATATATGTCTGATTTCATGATAAATCGTGATACCTCATTGAATCTATGGCTTTATTTTAATTTTAAGTAAATTCATGATTTTCTTGGTTATAATTATAAGTTCCGTGAAGGATTCCATCGGATACTATGATTTTATCGTACGCCTCCATTTTTATATAACAAGTAAACAATTTTTTTTTAAGCCATCAAGTAAACAATTGTTATTATATTACAATTGTCATTTGGTTCCATTGGGAATTGCAAAGATTCCTCGTCAAAGGACCTCTTTTTTTTCCATAGGAAATATAATCTTGAACCATCAATTCTTCGATTTTTATTTATTTATTTATTATTACGGATTCATCGGAATTGGAGAGTTGGTATATATTTCTTTAATGCATATATATAATTGTAATCAATATGCTTGCCGAATTGATTATATTTTCTCTTCAAACACAATTCAAAATGGATTAACAAGTGACGTCTCTTAGATGCATGATTTGCCAATGATATTACACCATGCACTGACTTGCCATAGAATAGATTCACTATTTGGATCAAATGTGTTTTGTTCTTCTTCTTTTAATATGAAGGTCTACGTGACTTGTTTAATCACGGTGACTTCAGCAATGAATTCACGATTTGGTAGCTATGGTTGTAAATTGCATCCAGTTCATTGATTTTTTTTTTTTTTTGTACAATTACATGGAATAAATTCATAAATTTTTGGTTGTCATGTTTTTATTTAAGTGAATTAATTATACCTATTATTTTTAATTTATATGCCTTTAGTATTGCATATATTAAGTTTGTTTATAATCAATGATTAATTTTAGATAACTTTGAAATTAAGTATACTTCGTTCTTCATTGATTAATTGAAGCAGTATAGTCACCAAAGTGACCTCTACTGTAGAAATTTTTTATCGTGAATTATGAAGATAGTGGTGTATGTTTTTTCTTCATGCAGACATTATGTCGGCCAAAGGAAGACTATTGTTTGGTTGAGAATTACATGAACATGTGGTAATGAGTGTGTGATGATTATTTGGTGTCCGTTACGAGTGTCAAGTCGGCCCAAAGAAAGGTTAAGCACTTGACTGGATTTTATCATCAATGCTCGATTACTAGATCAAGAAAGCCAATTGTGAGTTGATTCTCTGTCCAAAGACTAGATTCAATGTCACTCCAGTTATCTTGAGATGGGATTTTGTTATTGATATAATTAATCACTGCTTTGTTATAACTACATGATTATGTGAGTTGATTGCCTTTTATATATTGTTCTCTGTACAACTAATATTGTTAATGCTTTTGTTGTTATTGCCAATTTTTTTTTTTTAAATCATTATCCTAAGATTAATCGCTTTGTTTTCGAAGAGGAGTTGGTTAATGTTCCTCTTCCTGTGGATGTTGTTGATCATAATCAAGTTTTCATTCCTATCATGATTCAACAATATCTAGTACAAATACATGGTAATGAAGAGCTTCCTACTTACCATGTTCATCCAATTGTTTCCTAATTTATTGTTCATGAGGAACATGAGAATCAAACTCAAATTCAAGAAAAACCATGGCTCTTGGAAGGTCCATGAGAGAAAAGAGAAATGCAATATCCAGTGATTACATTGTATATCTCAATAAACAAGAAATGAACAATGACTTAGTGGGAGATGATCCACTCACATTTCACGAGGCAATTTAATGTTCAAACTCTCATAAATGGATTGAAGCCTTAGGTGAGGAAATCTAATCAATGAAAGACAACAATGTTTGGAGCCTTGTCTTGTTGCCCCAAGAGGTGAAACCTATTGGTTGTAAATGGGTATTTAAAACCAAAAGGGATTCATAGGGTAATGTGGCAAGGTATAAACCCCAACTTGTCACAAAAAATTTACTAAAAAGGAAGGCGTTGATTATAAGAAGACTTTCTCTCCAATGTCAATGAAAGACTCCTTTAGGACCATTATGGCTCTTATGGCATAGTTTGACCTCGAGTTACATCATATGGATGTTAAAATAGCTTTCCTCAATGGAGACATTGAAGAAACTATTTATATGATGCAACCAGAGGGGTTATCTTTAAAAAAATAATAATAATTTGGTTTGCAAACTTAAGAAACCCATCTATGGGCTCGAACAGGCATGTTGTTAGTGGTACCTCAAATTTCATCAAGTTGTTCTCTCATTTGGTTTTGAGGTGAACACAGTTAAAGATTGTGTATATCACAAGTTTGGTGGGAATAGATTTATATTTCTTGTGTTATATGTGAATAATATTTTTCTTGCTAACAGTAATGTGGAGATTCTTCGAGAAATTAAAAAGTTCCTTTTAGAATTTTTTGAAATGAAAGATCTTGAAGAAGCATCATATGTACGAGGAATCTAGATTCATCTCAATTATTTGCAAGGAATCCTTGGATTATCACAAAAAGGCTACATCAAAAGGGGCCCCATGACACACATGTGTCAAAGGGAGATAAATTTAGTTTGAAGTAGTGTCCAAAATAATGAAATAGATTCCAAATTCATGAAGGATATCTCATATGCATTTGCAGTGGGAAGTCTCATGTATGCACAAGTCTATACCCATCCAGATCTTGCGTTCATAGTGGGAATGCTAGGCAGATACCAAAGTAATTTGGGAAGAAAACATTGGGTAGCAACCAAGAGAGTCTTCAGATATTTTAGAAGACAAAGGGATATATGCTCACGTACAGGAAGTCAGAGAAAGTTGAGATCCTAAAGTATATTGACTCTAACTTCATTGGGTGCTAAGATAGCAGGAAATCTACATCTGGTTATATTTTTCTATTAGCCGGAGGTGTTATTTCATGGAAAAGTGCCAAATTGTCTCTTGTTGCATCTTCTACCATGGAAGCATAATTCGTTGCATGTTATGAGGCATCTAGTCACACTATATGATTGCATAACTTCATTTATGGATTGGGTATTGTTGATGACATTAAGAGGCCACTTAGGATATATTGTGACAATAGGGTTGCAATATTATATTCTAATAACAACAGGAGCTCATCAAAGTCGTGAAGGAAAGGGTTCAAAGTCGTTTGATTAATATTAAGCTTATAGGGACAAACTATATGATTACAGATCCGCTTACAAAGGCATTAACATCTGGAGCTTTTCATGAGTATTTGTATCACATGGGTGTCATTGGCATAGATGCCATTTGATTAATGGGAGTTTATTTTTATTGTTTATCTGACTTAAATGTAGTTTTGATGTAATGAAATTGGTTATTAATAAAGTTAACTTCGATTTATTCATTTATTTTGTTATTCTAAACTTCGATCTCATTTAGTCGAATCTTAAATTGGACCGGTTGGAAATAAGCATGCATGGATCACTTTGCATGTAATTTCCTTGCTACACATTCACATTGTCTATGTCATTTAGTCAAGTTGCTGCTGGTGATCAATGTAGGTTTAGTTGCGTTAAAACTTGCAACGACTACTCTTTTAGTCTTTGTATTGGTGAGATTAATGGATGAAACGTTTAGATGACGTAAATACAATTATATGCACACATTTAGCTTGCATACAATAATCCATCTATGAATGAAGGATGGATTATTTGTGCAGATGGCTATGTATTCCAAGTGGGAGATTGTTGAAATTATGGACTTTCATGCCATGTATGTATACTCATATACGCATTTGAATATGTTGATGCACATATACCACGTTAATAATTATACATTTATTATTGTAATAAGTTTCAAGGACCTAATGATAATTGATCTAATAAAGTATAATGATCCTAGTCATCTAATATAAAGTGTGAGGACTAAATAATAAATGTGTAGAATTCATGGCATTCATTACTAATTTTATGATGGGAAAAATTACTAATAGCACATTAGGGTTATATATATAAAGGGTGTAGTCCCTGATTGACATACACAATACAATTAGTTTCTTTTTCAAAAGAAATTAGGGTTCTCATCTCCCAATAGCATGTATGATCAATCAGAAGATCAATTCAACCCATATTCAAAATCTATCACACATGGAATTGGGTATGTTTCCATTATCCTCTCTACTCAAGTAATCTCTAGGCAAGGATCGGTCTTGAAATATAAGAAATTATTTTCTATCAATTTATCCACCACTTTCTTCTTTTGAACCTATTGTGCTATCCTAGCTTCTTCCAAAATTAGCCTAAAGTTGCTCTTGTTGTCCCGTCATTTAATTATTTAGTAATGCTCCTTGCTAGTGAGTTATGCAATGCCTCTTAATCTAATCCCCTTTGCCATAACATGACCTAGATTCTGTGATGCCTACATGCAAGAAACAAACCTATCAATTCTCAATCTAATATGATGCACTAGAGAAAAGAGTTAACTTGATGATGTAAATTAAATCAAACCAGATGTCTGCATTAGACAGATGTTCCATGAGACTGAGATATACCATGTGTAATTCGTAGTCGGCATTTTTTACCTACTCTCCAATAGAGTTGGAGAGCATGTGTATATCTAACCCTAACATATAGCACCCCCATTATGCCCTACTTGTGCATCATCTCCTTGCTATTCAATTTGACGAGCAAATCCAAGAGACATCCATCTAAATTCATGCACGATTAGGAGTGGTGCAATTGAAGGCCTCCTCATGGATGTATTCTAACTTGTTAAAGAACAACAACTGCGATTACAATGATAAATTATTGGAATAAATAATGATTGAGAAACTAACTTTTCATTGCCAACAAATCCAAGTACATCCATCAAAGGAACATAATTAAGTTTTAATCGCCAAATTTGATACCTATAGATTCCCTCATCTACTCGCTTAGTCTATCACCCATTGTCACGTTACTCATTGTGGCAATACTTGTGCTCTATTCATCAAAATAACCAAACACATTTCATTAAGAAATATTATGAAATAAGTCAATGGAACTGGACATGACAAGCTATACCTTGATTGGATGTATGTGGCTTGGACAACCCTTGTGTTATGATTTTGTTTTCCACACAACTTATAGGTCATAACTCTGGACAGCCTTTTGTATGATCCCCTTCCTTCACCCTCTTCTCTATTGTAGCCTCTCTTGGGCCTCTCAAGCAACCTTTTTGGAATCAAACCTAGCATTATCTCAATTGTAGTCCTATCCCAAAACTTTGTACTCAAAATGGGCATTGTTGCATGCTCATATGTTTTCATGTACTTCTCAAGAATATACCGATGATTGCAAATTCCTCAACACTCTTGCCCAAATATAGTATATAGGAAAATGCATAAGTACATGGAATCACGATGATACCCCATGAATGTTTATTCTCTAAATCAACTGCATATGTGTGATCGCCGTGTATGCTCTCGAATTCCATATGGCCATTCAGTAAGGGGTGACAGTTGAAGCTTGATCTCCTTTTCCTCTCAATGTGCTGACGTATTCATGGAGTAAAGCACTAACAACAGTTCCCACTCTCCTCAATCTTGGAAGTTATTCTACCCATTACTTGCTTCCTTATGCATTCCATCATTGATATGGCGAGCATTTGTCTTACTTTGACAACGGTGGAATTGAAACACTCCAACATGTTATTATCAATGATGTGGCATTTTTTTTTTACATGTCGGAATAGCCCATTACACCAATGTTTTGGATTCTTTTAGAGTAAATCTTCTGTAGCATTTGGCTTAATCGCTCTCATCTGGTTAACATTTCACCATAGCTTAGTTGCAGTCGTGGACTTTTATGCACTCTAAAAGAGCTATTGCACTTGACTTCCTTTATGCTTCTTTAGCCAATTAGTAAAGGAGTGATGAGCACAAAAATGATGCTTAACCAATGGATAACTAGTAGATATAGCCTATTTTAGCCTCTACAAGAGGGGGGGGGGGGGGGGGGGGGGGGGGGGGGGGGGGGGGAGGGTGGGGGGGAGGGAAACAAAACACTGACATGTGATTCCATTTACAATTAAATGAAAGTGGAGAACATAGACCACACTTTTTATGGTGAATCTAGTCATTGAGCTCAACCCAACTAAAGGGTCCAATGCACTTAAAAACCAAGACTAGTTTTCTTTGTTCTCTCCCTCTACATATGCCCAAGCAATCAGATATATTTGATCATTTATGTCTCGTGTAGCAACACTCAAAATCCCCCCTTTCATGACACCCTTAAGTAAACACCCATCAAAGCCCAAGATAAGTCTGTGGCCTTCAATAACCTCAATCTACAAGAATCAAGGCATATAAACATCCTTTTAAAGTGTTGTGGATGGGCGAGACTGGCCCATTTAGCCATGACATCAATAGTATTAGGCTAGCCTTTTAAGGCCTTTTGTAATATGCTTACATAGTCCCAAATGCTATCAATCTCTAAATTGAATCTCCCACTGACCAACTTTATTGCTTGTTCTTTAGCTCAGCTACATTGACTTCGAGTCACATCAACTAATGATTCCTCCACAGCTGACATCTTTGGCACGATTCAAATCCTTAAAAGGAAGTGCTTCCCAAGAACCTTATATGTGACACAACTATTCCTAAAAGATGGTCAATAGAACTCACTGCATTGATCTTTAAATGTTTTGACACTCACTAAGGACAACCAACAACATCCACACTCATTAAGAGACAACAACCAGCTTCATTACACATGAACTACTAAACAATTAAGACCAAAAGTGTATTTTCTTGTGTGACTTGCTACACAGTCATATACAAGCACAAGCAATCAGTACAAAAAAAGATTGGCATGTTCTTAGTCCTATTTGTGTATGTGTGTGATCATAACTGAGGAATGAAATTCAAAGAATGTGGGTAAGGTAGAAACTATAAACTATTGAAAAAGTTACCTTCCATTTGCATTAGCATCTTGAGACGTCACTTTCAAAATTTGAATCTTCTTTAACTGATCATTGAGTGTGATTGAGTGCACAATGTTGTCGTCTTTCAGATGCTCTAGTTGCCTTCTTTGACAATTGTGTGTTTCATTTCCATTAAGGTTTCAATAGGTATAGGGTGTTGTAGTAATTATGCGATGGATTTCACTTAGGTAAGATTTAGGGTTTCAAATTTCCCTTCAAATTTGGGGTTAACCAGACTGTTTCTAAGGATTCACTGTTCATGAGTCCCTCTTACCTTTTCATTCTGTCCAGCTGCTCATGCATGAATTTCTCTCTCTTCATATCTTGTCTTTGATTTTACATATCTATCTAATTTCTCCTCACTTCAATTAAGTTTTCATGCCTATTTTAAACTTGGCCATGGTTACATAACTTGTTTTATTATTTTTTTTGCTGAAAATGTTCCAACATTAACCACATTCTCTGTGTCATGCACACATTCTTTATTTGTGCCACATAGACAAATGAACTTAACTGAGATAATAGGGGTACCATTTATAGCCATGAAAAGTTAAAATGGGCAGTAAATTGAACATTTAGAAGTTAAGATACCTAATTGCATTTTCTTGCAAATTTAAGGTACCAAATTCGACATTTTCTCCTTCTTTCATTTATCATATATATTTGCCTTTTATTCATCTTGAAACATAGATATTTTTTTTTTTAATCATAAAAATCTTGATCCAATCTCTAACATCCATGTAATTAAGGCATACTTAAGGGAATTAGCTTAAGCCAGTTCCTTTTTTTTTTTTTTTTTACAACTATAGCAATTTCCCAAGCAATATGTAGCACATCAACAAAGTTCTTATACTTTTTAGATAGCCTCATTAGAAGGGGTGGTAAAAAAGAATTCCAATAGTGCATGTAAGAAAGAGAAGGATATAGTTAGGATCGAAGTCATCTCCAAAGATTACATAGTTAAGCTCGTTGCTAGGTTGAGTTCAAAAATTGTAGTTACTAAACTGGAAGCAATTGAAGCTTTGATGGCACTCAAAAGCTTATTATTGATGAAAGATAAGATAATGGCTGAAACATGGTCATTTTAAAAAATGGATTCATTGTTTATGCTCAATGCTTTGCTTTCTAGATCTTCTTATTTGTTTGACAACCTCTTGTAAATGTTTTTCATTTGCTTAAAGCCAAATTATTTGTGTAATCTTGGTTAGTAGAAAAGCAAATTCTTATGTCGATCATATTACATTCTTAGAAGAAAAGAAAACATTTGTATATTTTATGAATAGTAACCTACCATCTCTTTATTTTTCATATTATTTGTTGATCATATAAAAAATGCCGTCAACACTTGTTTTGGTATCATCTTGATTATTTCAAAAAAATTTTATTCTCTTTGGCATAATAATGATGATGATGATATCATAAGTAGCAACTAAACTTTGATAAAATATGCAATTAGGTACCTAAACTTTGAAAATGATCAATTTAGTACATGATTTTGAAATTAATCAATTTGGTACCTTAAAAACTTTGAAATTAACAAATTTACTACTAAAAGAACTTAATGGAGGTACTATTAGCACGTATAAAAAGTTTTTTTAGATACTAAATTTGTCAAATTTAAAGTTTAGGTACTAAATTGATCAGTTTCAAACTTCAAGTTCCTAATTATATATTTTGTCAAAGTTCAAATACAATTTTATGACATTAACGAAAATAATAATAATAATAATCATAATAATAATAATAATAATAAGAAGAAGAAGAAGAAGAAGAAGAGGAATAAGTAAACATAGGGTTTCATTAAATTGTCTAGAGTTATATTATTATACTCATAAGGGATAATGCCAATAATAGTACTACCTGAACTTTGAAATTAATCAATATAGTTACCTAAAAAAATTTAAAATTAATCAATTTAATACCTAAAAAAAAACTTAATGGATGTATCCTTCTTGTGTCGAAAAGTTCTTTTCAGTACTAAATTAATCAATTTCAAAGTTTTCGAGCTAACCGCATATATATCAATGTTCAGGTACCATTTATGGCATTAACCCCACTCGTAATGCATACTTTCATGAAAATATGTGATTAAAGTATTGGGATTACTAGATTGGTGAATGTTACAAATACGTGAAAATTTTGACTAGTCATTGGGTAAGTTACATATATATTGATACCCTATTGTTGCTAATTTAGGTTTTAAAATTTATGTATGTATGTACATATATGTATAACCCTAAAAAAACTAAGTATATACTAAAAATAATATTTTTAAATATGAAGCCTAAATTCAATGATTTGGCATGAAAAAAAAAATACAATAGTATATTTCACATGGGCCAATTTTATATAAAATATTTTTCTACTATAAAGGGGACTTAAAAAGGTATAAATTTATGTCTAGGCTAAATATTATGTATTATTTTATTATGTTTTTTTTATTGAGCTTAATCAAATGGCTCATAGTAAATGAGCCTATTTACTTGGCCCATTCCAAAACCCTTAAAAAAATTTTGCTCACATAATATGCTAAGACACCAGTCAATAACCTAATGAAAAGACACTACATACACAAAGGAGAGGTCATGGGATAAGCTCTTGAGTGGCATAATGTGTGTGCTGCATTTTTTTCCCCACATGGGATATGTGAAACAAGCTACCACGTGCATGCATGACACATGGCATAGCTACTACGCCTGCTTCATCTTCTTTCTTTAGCTACATTCTTTGCCAATTTCCATATCTGTATAACCATCTTCTATGCATTTTTTTCTTATGTTGAAATTGCAAAGTAAATATTTCCTATTTTTGAATTGAGACCAAAAAGTGGTCTCATTTCATATGTTTGCTCTATAAATCAAGCTATGAAGTGGGGAAATTAACGATGTGGATTCTTTACCCCCAATATCTAATCTTAATTTGGAAAAATTTGGAGAGAACCAAATCTTCTTGAAATGATGTTATCCATATTTGTAAACAAAATGTTACTTTTTTATATTACAAGGGGAATAAAAACCTATAACAACCTAGACTACATAAGGTCCAAGAAAAGCAGCACTAAGTGTATCCTAAGAAATAATTTCCATTACAGCAGTAGGAGGGTGCATAAACACATGAAGAACCCTATTCATATCCTTGGCAAGATTGGCAAGCCTATCAATGACCCTGTTTCCTTCACTATAAGTATGTTGAACAACAACCACCCAATCCTTCTTCAGCAAATCAATAATCGAGCTCATTAAATTCCAGCGCTTCAAATCTGTCTTACAAACACCTGTCAACCAGTAAACTACTAGCTTATTGTCCATCTCTAGCACCACATTCCTCATATTCAACCTTCTGGCAAACACAACCCTTGGAACACACTCCATAACTCTGCAACAATAGAGCTTTTGTTCCTAACATTCATCATAAAACACAAATGCACACCCATAATAGTTACGAATCACACTTCCAGCTTAAGCTCTACCATTTACCATCTCTACTAAACCATCTATGTTGACTTTGAAACAACCAAAGTCTGGTCTATTTCATCTAACCATTACACATTTACGATTAATAATCTGCTTATTTACTTTTAACATGATCTCCGCATTTGCAAAGTGAATCTCCTTAATTTTTGCAACAGTAAGTTGGTGCAAGGATCCTTCAAACACTATGTCGCCATTAAAGACTTTCTTATTCCTCTAGTCCTAAAGAAGCCAGCAGCTAACACCAAAAAGAATTTACCACTCCATATTTTCCACCATCTTCTTTGGCTAAGACATTTGGATGAACCAATTCTCGAAAGGTTCGGTTAAGAATAATAATCTTTACCGAACTAGAATGAATTTATGCTACACCACCATTGCTTTAAAGCATCTGCGAAACACATGGTCTATGTCTTCCACTCTACATTACAAACAGGACAATGCCTATTGTCTGTCATATGCCTCTTACATCTTTGATCATCAATCAAGAGAGTTCCATGCATTACTAATCATAAAAATGGTTTAATTCTTTTTGGACCATGCTTCCTCCATATAATTTTCCACTTAGCATCAACCTCCTTCCATGTGGGTTTTTACATATCATTGCATAAGTTGTTGTTATGGTAAAAGAGCTAAAATGAGAGTTATTCCACACAATTCAATCTGGGCTAGCACCTTCTTGTGGCAGTCGAATAGATGCAATCTTAGATAATATAGAGTCAGGCAAAATAGATGAAAGCAAATTCCAGTTTCAATTCCCTATCTCATTCATAAAATCTTTCACCTTGGCTTTCCTCTCCATATCATTTAAATTCCTTGAGGCATATTCCTCCAGAATACAATCCTCAACCACCTATCGATCAATCCAGAACCCAGTACATTTACCATCACCAATTACCCACTTAGATCCTTGTATGGCGATGTCCCATATTTTCACCAGCTGCTTCCATAAATAAGATGCATTCATAGCTCTTAGTTGATTTAGGAAACATCCGTCTTCCACCTTATATTTTTCTCGCAACAAATATGCCCAAAGGGATTGAGAATTAGATTAAACATCTCACACCAACTTAAGTAAAAGAGCATTATTCATTTCTTTAGATTTACAAAGTCCCAAACCTCCACATATCTTCGGTGTTGGCAAACTAAATCCCAACTAAGTAAGCTTAATTTATTAGAAACTCCAGCCCATAAAAATCTTCTCTTCACCATATTAATTTCATTACACAATCCCCTTAGAACTCTAGCAAATTGCATTAAGTAAATAGGCATAGATAACAGAAGCGTTTTAGTAAGAGTGGTTCTTCAAGCTAGTGATACTAACGGTTATTCGCCTTCTCCTTGATTTTTTCCACAACCTACTGATAAGTCTTTTTAGTTGCTCTTTCATGAAGTAGAGAAACTCCTAAGTAACTCCTTAAGTCATTTGTAAGCTTAATCTCAAGCAGAGCACTAAGATCATGCACTACCTCTCTGCTCACATTCTTAGAGCAGAACATTAGTGATATTCCATACTAATTGATTGCCTGGAATATCTAGAAAATTCCTCAAGAATATTCATGATGCATCTAGCTTGTTCAATCAAAGCTTCTATAAAAAGGATAAGGTCATCTGCAAAAAAAAAAAAAAAAAAAAAAATATTGTGAGATAGAAAGATTGGAATTTCAAATCTAATGGGATTCCAGTACCATTTTCCACTACTTTAGGAATTGCTTGAGATAACCTCTCCATACAAGGCACAAAAATGTAATATGAAGTCCAATACCTTGCCTTACTCTATGCGTAGGATTAAAAGGAGAGCTAGTAGCCTTGTTCCAAATAACTTTCATCAAACAAAAAGATAAAGAATTCATAAAAACTTAAGAGAGCATGGATGGAATATCGGCATCATTGAGAGTATCCTCAATAAATTTCTAACTCATTCAATTACATGCCTTCTCAAGATCAATTTTCAAAGCTATCCAACCTTGTTTCCCCTCTTTAATTCTCACTGAGTGCATCATTTCTTGTGCTATGATAATATTATCAATTATTTGCATTCCTTTAACAAAACTCATTTATGAAGGATTTACCAAGCATGGCATAATTAGCTTTAGTATATTTGCAACCAACTTAGCTATAGCCTTGAAACTCACATTACAAAGGTTGATCAACCTAAAATGTTTCACATACTTAAGTTGTTCAACTTTAGGAATGAGACAAATCAAGGTTTGATTGGTTTCAACATCCACTCTTCCTGTATCAAAGACCTTTTTCACCATAGCATAGAAAGCAGACCCTACTATCCCCTAATGTTTTTTATAGAAATGACAGTTAAATCTGTCTACACTGGGAGCTTTCACTGAATTCACATGAAAAATTACTTGTTTAATGTCATCATTCATCACCAGCCTGCTCAGGACATCCATTTGATGATTAGATAAAGGAGGACATAAACCACGGATAGAATACTGACTTGTATACACCTGCCCTTCCTTATAGACTCCATAGAAATACTTAGTTGTAGCCCCTCTGATTCTATCTTGATTAGAACACTAGCTATCTCCATCTAGCCTCACCTTATCAATCCCTTTAATTTTCTTTCTAGCATTAGCTTTAGAATGGAAGAAAGAGGAGTTTCGGTCTCCATATGACAACCACTAATAGTTAAGCTGTTGATTCCAAAGCATCTCCTTCTGTGTAAGCATATGCTCATACTCCCTCCCTCAAAGCCACCTTCAGATCCTTGAGATTATTAGAGAAATGAATAGCCAATGCAATTTGGATACCAGTAAGTCTTTCCAAAACTCTTCTCTTTTTATAAAAAAATATTTCCAAAAGTTTTTTTTTATTCCAATTAGAAGCTTTTTCTACCAACACATGTAAGGACTTCTAGAAATCATAATTATTATCCCAATTTTCTCCAAGAAATGAGTGTCACTCAGGATGAGTGGTCCACACTGTAATATATCTAAATCCTTTTTGCTTAATATTATTTTGAACTCTTTCTTGAAATTTTATCAGAATAGGAGAATGATCTGATTAGATTTTCACCTCTAAATTTTGAAACCATAAACTTCACTTTAGATTAACCAAAGCTCGATCTAAACGTTCATAACACCATCCTCTCCTCTAAGTACATTTAGAGCCAATGAATCATAAGTCCACCATATCATAGTTTCTAATCCACGCTCCAAACTTCCTATAACCTGAAACCTTTCGATTAGCTCCACTAATTTTCTCTGACTCATGAACAAATACATTAAAATCCCCTAATAAAATCTAAGGAGCATTAACACATAACGACAATTTGTATAAATTATGCTATAACACCCTCTCACTAGGCAATTAGGACTTCCATAAACAAAAGTGGCAAACAAAGGTGGAAGACCACCATAGACAATTTTCGTATGCACATACTACCAATTATTCTCCATCACTGATATGTCAACATCACTACACCAAAGAATCCAAATTCCTCCTACAAATCCACATGGTTCAACATAATGAGAATGAGGAAAACCAATTTTCTTGATCACCAATTTAACCTGGTTTCCACTAACTTTAGTTTTGAATAGAGCTATTACTTTCACACAATACAAATTAATCATTAATTTTAAGACTCTACAAAAACCTTTCTTTACTACCTCTTGGTAGCTCCAAGTTGGCGAAGAAGCTATCATTATTAAGAAAGGAAAGTAAATAGACCTGGATTTCAGGCCATCTCTTCCTCCACGTCCACTTCATGTAAATCCTCATAAGCAACGGACTGATAGTCGTCGTTGTCCATCTCTAAAATCCCAGTCAAAGAAAACCCTTTCTTCTTCCCTTGATTACAGTTCATTGAGACACTACTAGAGTTTCTAAACTTCAACTTACTCTTTATATTAATCACTTTTATTTTGTCAGGCGGTTTATCTAAATTGCCACATCATCTGAGAATCGACTTTTTAAGCATCAAATTCTCCAATATTTGGGAAAAGGATAACGTTTGCTTAACTAAAATGGATGGATTTTCAATAACCACTACTGTATGCAAATTGTTATCTATAATTTCATTCATTTGAGCCACTGCAATAAGCTTTGAAGACTGGGTCATGCTTCGAATTTAGGCCTGAGGAGTACTCTCATTATTCATTTTATCTCCACATTTAGATTTATATTTGCCTTATTATTTTCTAATTCTTTCCTTGCATTAACTTACATATTATGGCCATCATTCGGTCTCCCTAAAGGCCTTCTCTCTTTACTTTTTTGTGCCCGAGAAGACTCCTCTTTAGAAAAGTTTTTTTTATTGGCTACATAAATTCCCCCCTCTTTAAGACCCCTACATTCCTTCTATTCTTCATAGTTGCTTCTCCCTTAATTTCCTCCATGATTCCTTATTTTTCTCCTTTCTAAAATCAGCATTGCGAGAATCTCTCCTTTTGCTCCCAACTTTCCTTCCACATTTCGTAGCATGAATCTATGGACTCAGCATCTCATTTTGATCTATCGATGCTAGAGCAATATGATCCATTAACAATGACTCGATTTGGTCTGTATTCATCCTATCATTCTCCATATTGGACTCTTCAATTCCTTGATTCTTCTCCCTATTTGGATAGTTCTCAATAACATGCCCATATCTACCACAAGTACAACAAATAACGGGTAAATCCTCTTATTCCATCTTTTGTAATCTCCCATCTATAAGATTTTGGAAATTAAAGGTTTTCTCAAATCTAGTTTAACCTTTCGAGCGAATTTGCCTCTCTGTGAAGCTGCTATGTTATAGTCAATTTTAATGAATTTACTAATTATACTAGCAATTGTTTGTAGCACATTCTTGATAATATTGAATCAACAAACTTGGAAACCTCACCCATGATGCAATCGCAGATTAATTTTCATCCTTAGTGTTAAATGTAGGATGCCATGGTTGAATAGTAATTTAATGACCTATAATGGACCATAAGACTCCCAGAAGAGCAATAGTGTAATCATTCTCTGTTGCCAATCTAACTAGGAAATAACCATTATCAAGATCAATGATCTTTACATCAGGATTCCAAAGGCTCATTATCCCGTTGTATAATATCCTATACCCAATATTACGACCCAACAAACGTACCACCGTTGTCTGGTGGGTGTCGAATCTAACAAATAAATATATCCTACTCTCAAATTACAAATAATTTGTATATAGTGATGAATAGGGTCGTGTCCACAGAGATTGGTTATATTGTTTCTATTCAAAGATTAAGTAGAGAGAAAGAATTGGGGGAAGTTTATGAAATTTAATAGCAATGAATAATCTATTTAAGACAAACAAAGACAAATCAATTGGGGTAATCAAGATTAGGGTTTTCTAACTAAGGGTAACCTAACAATTCAATTCATAAGATTGATCATTGATGCATGGATCATAGTTCTTCACCTAAATAAATTGATTATGGTTATCAACAAGTTCTAATAACCTATCTCTCCATACAGAATCGATAACTGAAATAGGCTCTTTAGTTATTCTTCTTTTTAACCAAATAATCCTAAACAAGCTCTTAGGGTTTAATTTGATAAAAGCAATAAGAATAAGAGAGACTATCAATTCAGATCAACAAATCAATAGCTTAATCTATTTAAATCCGATCATATGCTTCCATAACACAATCAATCATCTATTATATAATCAACTATGTTATCTTGTCACTAATCACTAGAAAAATTGAACAATTACGGATCCAATTATCTAATTGACAATATATTGTTTGCTAATTGAAAGAATAGATCTAGGTTCATATCAATTGAACAAATCAATAATAACAATTATTGTAGAAAACATATGAATAGTCAAGAAAAGAACATAATAAATAAATCAGTTAGATCTCACAATCTTTAATGAATCGAAGTTGCAGCAATTCCCCTTAGCTAGATGGGATGTTTAGCTCCTCATCCTTCAAAAGAATCTCTCTAAACTTCTAATTGAATATGGAATAATTGATACACTAACCTAACCCTAATAGTTCATTTATAGACAAATACTAAGAGGGAATTTCGCACAAGAAGTGGGCTGGCGTGATCTCAGAAGTTGGATGGCGGCTCAAAATTTATTTGAGCAATACCCCATGTGCGCCGGCAAGTGCGCCGGCGGCTCACATCCACAGGTGGCCGGCGCACTTTCCTCCTCACGTCCAGAACCATCTGGGATGGCTGCTCAGATTTTTGCACCGCCAGCTTACTTCACAGTTGATGTGATTTGATGTTTTCGTCCCCTAAACTCGTTGTGTTGATCTTTGATTTCCATTTCGTTGAGTTATTTGACTATTTAGGACTTCAACTCCATTCTATAATTCAAGCTTTGCTCAAATCTTGTCATAATCGCCTTTAATTGCTTCATAACTCGTCGAATCCTGAAATAAGACATTTAAATACACTTAAGTACCATTTCAGTGTGATTTCTATAAAATCAATAACCAATTTATCAAGTT
Source organism: Combretum micranthum (assembly GCA_024138025.1). Classification (NCBI taxonomy): domain Eukaryota; kingdom Viridiplantae; phylum Streptophyta; class Magnoliopsida; order Myrtales; family Combretaceae; genus Combretum; species Combretum micranthum. Next base: position 29,853 of record JAMXBD010003283.1, read on the forward strand.
TAGGCCCGTAATTATTGAGTATAATTCATCTTAACACTATCCTTTCCATAGAATGAGCCATAAGATTCTTCACTCTATCTGAAAAAGAGATCATTGGCATACCTTCCTTAGATTGCACAGTAACATCAGACTAATGTAGATCAAAATCTTGGCCATAATTCTCCTCCATCGACACTCCACCAACCTATTTCAAAAGTGTTTCCTTGAAGGAAATACTGCAAGCTACATATCGTAGCCCTCTTTGCGATTTTTTACCTTTTTGGTTGAATGTTCCTCATCATCAGATAGATCCGACGGTGAATTCTTCTCAAGGTTTCCAAAGAATTCTACCTCCATGTTCTTGATTTTGCCACAAAATGTTAATTTTTAATTATCAAAATCACTCAAATCTTTGATTTTTTTTCCCGCTTTTTTCTAATATCGAACCTTAGCTTTTTTATTTCAAAATCATAGCAATCCATCACTTATCATTCTCAATTGAACTTTGATTATTATAAAATGAGGTTAGTATTGCATTATTATGGATCAAAACCGATAAGAGACCACTCCCATATATATATATATATATATTCAAATAGGTGTTCTTTGAGAATTATGGCTTCAAAGTCTAGAATTTCCTCTTCAAAATTCCCCTTCTTCACTTGATATTAGTTGAAACCTCCTACAAAACATACAAGGAAAACACCATCTAGATTGAAAGATTACATTATATTTCATAAATAATAACAGATATAGTTGTATAATAGTTAGATCTAATTATAGTTAAAGATTTGACTAACTTTGTAACTACTCATGTATCATGGACTATAAGAAGAAAAATAAAAATCAATAGAAGGGGATGAGAAAGTTACAACCCTGGAAATTCTAAAGACATTTGCCTTCTCGAATTGGCATCCCAAAATACGTCCAAGACATTGACAAACTTGATTAGTAGAAACCCTAGCTGAGGGTTACGATTTGGCACTTCACAAAATCATTTGAGCGCTTGACCATTGTTCAAGAATGCATTGGAGTTACGATTTGGCCCTTCATAATATGATGATCTTTAGGGCATATTGTTCAAATTGACTTAAACAGAATCTGTCAATCAATATCAATCTGCCTTTGAATCTCTTTCTAATAAGGTAATTGGACCTTTCGATTAAGTTCTCATAAGTTGTTTCATATCAAGCCTAAAACTGATTTTAAAATAACAGTTACAATTAGCCATACCATCGTCCTTAACACAAGCAATGGATTTAGCCAAACTTCATGAAGCAAAACTATATGGTCAATTTTCAAACTATTTTTCTGTATACACTAAACCTGCTTTTTAAAAAACCATTAACTATACAGCCATACACAAACCATTTACTTCTTGGAGATGATGAACATGAGGAATTAAAGGGTCAAAATGGTATTAAGGATTATTTTGATAATATCCATATGGAAGAAAACACAATAGCTATAAGTTTTTATGCATTATTAGGAGCGTCTTTCCCAAGAACCAGTTACTATATTAGTGGATTCAGGGAGCACTCACAATTGCTTGCAGCCAAGAATTGTGCAATATTTAGGATTAACTATTTACCTTCACCTAAATTTCAAGTGATCATAGGAAATGGCAAAAAAATGGATTGTTATTGTAAATGTGTGGATGTTCCATTTATAATTCAGGGAATTTAGTTTGCTCAAACATTTTCTATCTTACTAAAACATGGAGCAAATTTAATTTTGGGAGTTACAGCATTTAAGTCCAATCACTATTGCTCATGGTCAACTTATGATGCAATTTTTGAAAGAGGGAATCTGGGTTAAACTCATAGGAAAGTCAGTTGAGGAATTACATCAAATTACTCATCATCAGCTTAAGATATTAGTGTCTACTAATTCCATGTTATTTTACTTGCGGGTTATGGCTTAGAAAGATGATTTTAACACATCTTTGATGACTGCCAATAGCACTACCATTCAACAAGTGCTAGGTAGACATGTGAAAGTGTATGAAAAACCTTCATCACTGCCTCCATTGAGGAAAGTCCAACATCGAATTCATTTAGTGGAAGGGATAGCTCTTGTGAATGTAAAACCTTTATTGATGCGTACTTGGCACAGATCTTACAATTTCTCGAACTCTAAGAATCAAATTGCAGACCTTGATCCAAGGAGATATTTAGAATCAATTCTGAAATCTCACGAACCTTGGTATAATTGGATGTAATTGACCTTGAACCTATAGTTGAGTAACCCAAAGAACCTTGATATGATGATCGTAGCCTTGTTGGATATACCGACCTAGAACCTTGGTATAACGAAGAATTCAACAAGAATTCAAATTTTTGAAGAAATTCACAAGTTCTCAAAAGAACTCAAAGAGAAAGGATTTCTCTTAATTGTATTTTCAAATAAAAATATTCCGTAATTTGTCTTTTTCAAACCCTAGACAAAGATATATGTAAACAAAACAAAGGGAAACCTAAAAGTCTTAAAAACAACCCAAAAGATCGAACTTTATACGTTGGCAACTTATAAACTAGCTTGGCTGGCCTTAGAGGTGGCCTTAAAAAATTGGCTTTTGGTCCATAGTACGTCGGCTAAAAGCCAGCGGTGTATCCGTCTATGCTGTCTACGTACTTCTTAATATTGGTAGTGTACAAGGCCATGCACAGGTTTGTAACTTCTGCTTCGAACACCGGTTATATTGCAATTCTAGGCCGACAACGCTGGTCCTTGCTGGCGATGTACTCCTTAAAATAGGCGATGTTAGTGTCCTCTTGGCCTCATTTGACATGATGAATTATCTTAGATCATCACCATTGATTCCTACAATGTTGAATATCTTTAGTTCTCCTTCTAAGGTCATTTTAATATGCTTTACATGCTCATCCATGAAGTTCTTGCAATATCCGTTAAATTCATCCCTAAGCTTCTTAGCTCAGCTTCGTGTGATCATGCCAGCAGGTACTTGAACTTGTCATGGTGAGCTTGGTGTAGTCAAGTCTTCATCATTCCCTTTCTCTTCAAAAGGATTCGTCCTTGAATCAGCTTCACTTGCATTAGAAGGACTTAAGTCAAAAACATTAAATGTAGTACTTACATTGTACTCACTTGGTAAATCCAGCTTATAGGCATTGTCATTGATCTTTTCTATCAGTTAGAATGGTCCATCGCCTCTAGGCTCCAATTTTGATTTCCTTTGAGATGGAAATCTCTCTTTCTTTGAATGTACCCACACCCAATCACCTAGTTCAAAGGTGATTTTCTTCTTGCCCTTGTTAGCTTGTTGAGCGTATTGAGTTTTTCTCTTTTCAATTCTCTATCGCACCTATTCATGCAATTTCTTGATAGTTTCTGCCTTCTTCTTACCATCTAAGCTAGTTCTTTCTTTAGCTGGTAAAGGCAACAAATCTAAAGGTCTTAGTGGATTAAAATCATAAACAACTTCAAATGGAGAAAACCCAGTAGTAGAATGAACAGTGTGATTATAAGCAAATTCAATAAATAATAAAAAATCTTCCCAAGACTTCAAATTCTTATAGATTATAGCTCTCAATAGAGTTGTCATGGTCCTATTCACCACTTCAGTTTAACCATCATTTTTGTGGATGACTAGCAATAGAAAACAATAGTTTGGTCCCCATTTTGCTCCATAAAAATTTCTAAAAATGGCTCAAAAACTTGACATCTCGGTCACTCACAATGCTTTTAGGCACTCCATATAACCTGACAATCTCCTTAAGGAATAAGTTAGCAATATGAGATACATTATCAGTTTTATAACAAGCAATGAAGTGTGTCATTTTAGAAAATCTATCAACAACAACAAAAATTGAATCACAACCCCTCTTAAACCTAGGTAAACCCAACACAAAATCCATAGAAATGTTAGTCCAAGGTTCACTAAGAATAGGTAAAAAAGGTATACAATCCATGAGGCATAACTTTAGATTTGGCCCTTTTGCAAGTGACACATCGACCATAAATTCTTTCTACATCTCTTCTCATATGAGGCTAATAAAAATGTTTAGTTAAGATATCTAAGGTTTTATTTGCACCAAAATGCCCATTAGTCCTCTACTATGAGACTCCCCAACAAGTAATTCCCTTATAGAACATTGATGACTACATAATTTTCCTTCTCTAAATAAAAAACCTCATGTCTATAAATTTGTTAAAAGCTCCCTCTTACAAGCAACAAAAACAGTAGCAAAATGAGGATCAACAGCATACAACTCTTTAACATGCTTAAAACCTAGCAACTTTGCATTGAGAGTTGATAGAATGACATATCTACGTGATAATGCATCAGCATCTACATTTTCTTTACCTTGCTTGTAGCTGATCACATAGGGAAAAGTCTCAATAAAGTCCATCCATCTAGCATGTCTCCTATTCAATTTTCCTTATCCCTTTAAATGTTTCAGTGATTCATGATCTGTATGGATGATAAATTCCTTTGGCCACAGGTAGTGTTGCTAAGTCTCCAATGCATATAGCTAATTGTCATAGGTAGGATAACTCAATGGCATTCCATTTAGTTTTTCACTAAAATATGCTATTGCTTGCCTTCCTGCATTAGTACCGCTCCAATGCTAACACCAGATGCATCACATTCAATCTCAGAAGCCTTGGTAAAATCAAGTAAAGGCAATAAAGGAATAGAACATAATTTTTCTTTAAGCAAATTAAAAGCTTTTTCTTGTGCTTCTCCCCATTTAAATCCAATAGATTTCTTCACAACTTCAGTCAATGGCACTGCTAAAGTGCTAAAGTCTTTTACAAAGCGTCTATAAAAACTAGTAAAGCCATGAAAACTCCTTACCTTAGTGATGCTTGTAGGCATAGGCCAATCCTTGATTGCCTTAATTTTCTCCTCATCCACTGCTATGCCTCTAGCATTGACTACAAATCCTAAGAATAAAACTTTGTCTAGACAAAAAGTACATTTCTTAAGATTGGCATATAAATGCTCTTTTTTTAAAACAGAAAATACACTCCTCAAATGATTCACATGCTCTTCTAAATTTATGTTGTAGATTAAATGTCATCAAAGTATACTACAACAAATTTTCCTATGAAAGGACGCATGACATGATTCATTAATCTCATGAATGTACTAGGAGTATTGGTTAGTCTAAAAGGCATGACTAACCATTCATAAAGGCCTATCTTGGTTTTAAAAGCAATTTTCCATTTATCTCCTCATGTCATTCTAATTTGATGGTAATCACTTTTAAGATCAAATTTTGAAAATAGATAAGAACCATATAATTCATTAAGCACATCATCCAACCTAGGAATAGGATGACGATACTTTACCGTGATCTTATCAACAGCTCTACAATCCACACACATTGTCCAGTTTCCGTCTTTCTTGAGCACAAGCAATACTGGTATAGCACAAGGACTCATGCTTTCTCGAATAAAACCTTTTGCTAGTAACTCCTCCACTTGCCTTTGGATCTCTTTAGTCTCTTCAGGACTACTCATATAGGCTGGCCTACTTGGAATAGAAGCTCCTGGTATGAAGTCTATTTAGTGTTCTATTCCTCTTATTGGTGGCAACCCTCCAGGAATCTCTTCAGGAAACATATCTTCATATTCCTGCAAAAGAGTCACAACATAGCTAGGCAAAGTTGAATCAAGATCATTAGTAGAAAACACGATCTCCTTGTACATAAGTACAATTAAAGATATTTTCTCATTTACAGCACTCTTGATCTCACTTTTAGTGGCAAAACAATTCAATTGTTTCTTCTTCTCGCTCTCTTCTTTTTCTTACTAGCCACTTTGTTTTTCCTCTCAATCGCTCATGTATCATCCTCACTAGCTCTCGTGTTTTCTCTCTTTTTCTCATTATCTCTCAACATGCCATCTCCCTGTTTCAATTTCTTTTGATCTTCCTAAACATGCTGGGGTGTTAAAGCCTTCAAATAAAATGTCTTCTCATTTTATCTCACTATGAAATGATTTGAACGCCATTCATGAGTAACATTCTTGTCATATTGCCATAGTCTATCAAATAATATATGGCAAGCATTCATAGGCACTATATCACATAATACTTCATCCTTATAGTTTCCCAAAAGTAATCATCAAATTCACCTGTTTATTCACTTTCACTTCTCTAAAGTCATTCAGTCACTGCAACTTGTAAGGCTTAAGATGTTTCAATGTAGGCAGTTTAAGCAATTCCACTAGATTAACACTTACCACATTAGCACAACTATCACCATCAATGATTAAATTGCAAGCATTGTCTTTCACCATGATAAGTACAAAATACCCTAATTATTCACATGGTTTTAATATGATATTATAGTGATTTTTATGTGAATAATTGTAGAAAAGGATACTGATTTGAGTAATATGTTAATTTCAGGATTAAGAGGAGATAATAAGCATTATGGAGATGTTTTGATGAATTACAACAAGTTTTGATGAAGAAAGTGCAAAGTGAAGAATTTCAGCATACATGAGATTTCAACACAAGCTGTGTTGAATGCTGGTGTTGGCCTTGAAAAATGTACAACAAGCTATAGTAAAGAACATAAGGAAGCAACACGAGCTATGTTGGATGCTTATATTAGAGATAAGAAATGGACAGAATGCTTATGGAACATACACGACTTCGCAACACAGGCTGTGATCGGGCTTGTGTAGGACTCCAAATCGTGACAAATCCGAGGAAATAGCTGACATGAGAAAGCAAAACGGCCCCGAACACGTCCCGTGTAGAATGCCCGTGTAGAAGACAAATCCATTTTCTTATAAATAGATCCAACCACTCTTTGGTGAAAACACACAATAGAGGAGAAGAAACCCTAGGAGAGAAGACGTGCAAGAAGAAGAAGAACTCCTAACAAATTTCCATCACAAGACTTGTTGGTTAAAGGGTGTAATCATCATGTTTTATGTTTATTCTTCCATGGTTTATAATTGTAATTATTTTACAATGGAAGCTTAGATCTATATGCCTTAGATTTTGAGAAACCCTAACCCTAATGTGGATTGAATTGATTTGTTGAATGAAGTTCTTGTTCTTGGATCTATTCATGTTGCTTGATTGTTTTAATCTAGTATATGCGCAATATTAGGTTATTGTATAATTCTTGTTAATTGAATCGACGGATTGATTAATAGGAAAGATTTAGCATGAGTAGAAGGGTTTGAATGTAAATCTAGAGATAAATTACATGAATCTTTTGCATCAAGAATTTATCTTTATGAGGAATTGTGATCATTAATGCAACCTTTATATGCATCTAGTGAGGAAGAGATTTCCGTTTGACATATAGGGTTAGGATTTAATTATCTTGAGAGAGAGATTAATGAAATTAGGGTTCCTGCAATTCAAGAACATGTGCTGCATTGACGAATGTTATTAATAAGATTGATAGGGTTAGCGGTGTATCAAGGTCTAGGGTATTGTTTTGTGATTGTGAATTATTAAGGTTATGAATATACATTGATTGCGAATTAATTAGTTAAATAGTGAGTCATAGTTGTTAGTAATAATGGCATTTAATTAGGATTGCTAAATAGTGGAAAACCGGTTAATTCTAGCAATTGTCTCAAAGATCCTTGTGGACGATATCCGTTGACCCTATACAACTATAGATAGGTACACTGCCTAAGTAGGTCGTAAGAGTTAATTGGAATTATAAATTTAAGAGTTGATACGATCTACATCAAGTTTTTGGCGCCGTTGCCGGGGATCTGGCACGGCAATATTAGAAGAACCTTATTATCTACTAATTTAGCTATTTATTTTATTTTGCAATTTGATTCTTTCTCTTTTTGGACAACTAACGTTGACTTTGTTTTGTTTGATCTCACTTGCAGTTAATGTTAAGAAGTTCTTCGTTTGAAGACTTTACTTTTGATCCCGAGATCGACAGAACATATCACAGGAGAATCAGAGAAAGAAAAATTAATCTTAATAGTTTTGGGGCAATGGACGGAAGTGGAGTTGCAGACGGTCAGAATTTAGCTGTTGAGAGGAATGGAAATAACCCAAATCAGGGTGTCGCTAATGAGAATAATCCCGCCAGGGGTCCTCCAAATGCAATACATCGCCCTATGTGCGAGTTATTCATGCCTGATGTAGACGGGGTGGCACCATACATTGCATGGGCCACTATACAGGCCAATAATTTTGAGCTAAAACCTTCTTTGGTACATATGGTGCAGGTCAATCAGTTTGGTGGAGAAGTTTCTGAAGATCCACACGACCATCTTACAAATTTTCTACATATCTGCACCACAATTAAAAGCAATGGAGTATCTGAAGATGCAATCCGTCTTAGACTATTTCCCTTCTCTCTAAGGGATAAGGCAAGGAGCTGGCTAAACTCTCTACCTCCTCATTCCTTGACCAACTGGGATCAAGTGGCACGGAGATTTTTGGAAGAATTTTTTCCACCTAATAAAACGATCCAGTTAAGGAATGATATTTTTGCTTTCCGCCAATACGAAGGCGAGTCACTATATGAGGTGTGGCAAAGATTCAAAGAACTCCTAAGACGCTGCCGTCATCATGGAATATCCTTGCATGACTTGATCAGGATTTTCTACACCGCCCTAGGTGACCACTTGAAAACAAAGATAGATGCGGCAGCAGGTGGTTGCTTAATGAAAAAGAGTGCCCCAGAGACATATGATCTGATTGAAGAAGTAGCCCGAGATACTTTTCATTGGCACAGTGAAAGGAATCAGCCACAACAAGCAGCAACAACAATGGAATCTGAAACAGTTTCTCAACTCCAAGCCCAAGTGGCATCACTAACAGCTCAGATGAGCAGAATGAGATCTGGTATGGACGGGTATCCAAGTGGTGAGCCGTACGGTCCTAATGACAATCTAAGCATGGAGGATGTGAATATAATGAATAAATTTGAAAGAGGAGCCGGGAACTACAACCCTTACATCAATACATATAACCCAGGGTGGAAGAATCACCCGAACTTCTCGTGGAGCAATCATAATACACAGAGGTCAAATCTTCCACCAGGTTTCCATAGGCTACCACAGCAACAACTCCCAGCTCTTCCAGCATCACAGCACGTTCCTGCTTTGCCACCTCCTGAGAAAAAGCCAAATGTAGAAGATCTCTTGGCACAATTCATCCAAACTTCCGATGCTCGTCATAGGAATCAAGAGGCATCGATTCACAACCTGGAAAACCAAATTGGCCAATTGGCTAAAATGCTTTCTGAGCGACAACTAGGCTCACTCCCTAGTAACACTGAACCGAATCCGAAGGAACAGGTCAAAGCTATTAATCTAAGGAGTGGGAAAGAACTTCCAGGTATAGTAGAAGGGCATGAACAAGTTGTTGAGAAGGAGGTCGAAGAAAAAAATTATGAGAAGCACACCCATGAGACCGAAAAGAAACAATCGCCAACGGTTAAGGCTTATGTGCCTAAAATACCATACCCGGCTCGTCTCCACCAGAATAAAGACAAAGAGCAGTTTGGCAAATTCCTGGAGTTGTTTAAACAGCTCCACATCAATATACCTTTTGTGGAAGCTCTCTCGCAGATGCCTAAATACGCCAAGTTTCTGAAGGATCTTCTATCTAATAAGAGGAAATTGGAGGACGTATCGACAATTGAAGTAGGAGCTAACTGCTCTATTATTCAAAACAAGTTACCACCTAAGCTAAAAGATCCGGGAAGCTTCACCATTCCATGTGTGGTAGGGGAATTATCTGTAGAAAAAGCACTAGCTGACCTTGGGGCGAGTATCAATCTCATGCCCTATTCATTTTTTAAGAAGCTAGGCTTGGAAGGTCTGACTGAACCTCGACCCACCCGCATGAGCCTTCAATTAGCTGATCGTTCAGTGAAAATCCCAAGAGGTATTATCGAAGACGTGTTGGTGAAGGTGGGTAACTTTATATATCCTGTGGATTTCGTCATACTAGATATGGACGAAGATAGAGAAGTACCGTTAATTCTGGGAAGGCCTTTTCTTGCCACTGCAAGGGCGGTAATAGATGTTCAAGAAGGAAAACTCACCCTTAGAGTGGGGGATGAAGAATTGGTAGTAACAGTAGCTACAGCACTAAAGCACCCAATGGGGTCTGACGATTCCTGTTATTCTATCGACACTATAGACTCCTCTGTATCCGATCATATTGATGAAATTTTATCTAAAGATGCATTAGAGTTGAGTTTGAATCTTAGCACAGGTAAAGAAGTAACGGGATCAGATGTTAATGCCATTACAGCTGCACTCGAGGCGAATGAACAATTCATTTCTCAGAAAGGTTTTGAAGAGTTAAAGAACGATACAAAGGAAAAGTTGAAAACCTCCATTGAAGAGCCGCCAGTGCTTGAATTAAAACAACTTCCAAATTCTCTTGAATATGCATTCCTGGAAAAGAACTCCAAGTTGCCAGTGATAATTGCTTCGGAACTGTCCAGTGAACAGAAGGAACAATTACTTTCGGTTCTCAAGGCACATAAGCGAGCTATTGCTTGGAAGATCTCTGACATCAAAGGTATTAATCCATCCTTCTGTACTCACAAAATTCTGTTAGAAGAAGGATACAAGCCTGTAGTCCAACCTCAAAGACGGTTAAACCCAAATATGAAAGAAGTTGTCAAGAAAGAAGTCATCAAACTTCTTGATGCGGGGATGATATACCCCATATCTGACAGCCCTTGGGTTAGTCCAACACAAGTGGTACCGAAGAAAGGAGGAATAACTATGGTCCCGAACGAGAAAAATGAATTCATTCCCACAAGAACCGTAACTGGTTGGCGAGTATGCATCGACTATAGACGATTGAATGAAGCAACAAGGAAGGACCATTTTCCCCTACCATTTGTGGATCATTTGATCACATGCGGGTTTCTACCAGCGATTCATAAAGGACTTCTCCAAATTAGCCCGTCCTTTGACACGACTTCTGGAGAAGGATGTACCCTTCATTTTCGATCAAGAATGCACTCATTCTTTCAACCTCCTAAAGGAAAAGCTCATCAATGCTCCGATTATGATAGCACCAGATTGGAACCTTCCATTTGAGATTATGTGCGATGCAAGTGATTTTGCAGTCAGGGCTGTCCTGGGACAAAGACATGAGAAGCGGTTCCAACCAATATACTACGCCAGCAAAACTCTTAACAATGCTCAAGAGAACTACACCACAACCGAAAAGGAACTGTTGGCAGTAGTATTTGCATTTGATAAATTTAGACCTTATCTTGTTTTATCTAAGGTTATTGTGTATACAGATCACTCCGCACTAAAGTTTCTCCTATCCAAGACCGATGCAAAACCACGACTCATTCGGTGGATACTGCTCCTTCAAGAATTTGATCTCGAAATCCGTGACAAGAAGGGAGCGGAGAACTTGGCAGCGAATCACTTATCAAGGTTGAAAGAACCACACAACGATGAGTTTATTGAAGCGGACATTGACGACACCTTCCCGGAAGAAAGGCTCTTTGCAGTATGCGAAGTTCTAAGTCCTGAGGCACCATGGTTTGCCGACATAGCAAATCACCTTGCTGCAGGTGTTCCTCCTAGTGATCTGGATTATAATGCAAAGAAAAAGTTCTTTGCCAAACTCAAACATTACTACTGGGAGGACCCCTTTCTTTTTCGAATATGTGCTGATCAAATGATCAGGCGGTGCGTCTCCCATGACGAAGGTTGGAAGATTTTGTATGAATGTCACTCCGGTCCTACTAGGGGTCACTACAGTGCCAACCGAACCGGCCAGAAAGTCTTAGAGGTTGGTTTTTATTGGCCATCTATATTTCGAGATGCTCAACATTTTGTTATGTCCTGTGATAGATGTCAAAGAACGGGAACCACCTCGAGACTAATGAAATGCCTCAGAACTACATTCTGGCATGTGAGGTATTCGACCTATGGGGCATTGATTTTGTTGGGCCACTTCCTACTTCCTTCGGGAACAAATACATCCTAGTCGCGGTAGACTATGTTTCCAAATGGGTAGAGGCTCAAGCATTACCCACAAATGATGCCAGGGTGGTATGTAAGTTCCTGAAAAAGCTTTTCTCACGATTTAGATCTCCCCGTGCCATCATTAGTGATAGAGGGACTCACTTATGCAACTCTCAACTGGAGAAAGTTCTGAGGAAATATGGAGTCACGCACCGAATTGCAACACCCTACCACCCTCAGACAAGCGGGCAAGTGGAAGTTTCGAATAGGGAATTGAAGAGGATCCTTGAGAAGACGGTCAGTTCTCATAGAAAAGACTGGGCAGACAAGCTTGATGATGCCTTGTGGGCGTATAGAACCGCCTACAAAACACCTCTAGGAACTACTCCCTACAGACTAGTGTATGGGAAGGCATGCCACCTTCCGGTGGAAATTGAGCATAAGGCATATTGGGCCATCAAGCAGATGAACTTTGAGTTAAACCTCCGGACTCAAACGGAAGCTTCAGTTGAATGAACTTGATGAGTGGAGGATGACCGCATATGAGAACATGAAGCTTTACAAGGAGAAAACAAAGAAATATCATGATGCTCACATCCGCCATCCTAAGAAGTTCAAGGTCGGAGATCAAGTGCTACTTTTCAATTCTCGGTTAAAACTTTTCCCGAGCAAGCTGAAATCAAGATGGTCAGGTCCATTTTCTGTCAAGCAAATCTTTCCCCACGGAGCCGTAGAACTAGAGCACCCCGAACAAGGCACGTTCAAGGTAAATGGTCACCAGGTCAAATTATACCTGGGCAATGGAACAGAAATTGAAGATCGGGATGAGATAAACCTCCGACCACCAGTTATCTAGCCATGGCAAGCCACATTCCGTCGAGCAAACGACGTTAAACAACAGCGCTTCATGGGAGGCAGCCCATGTACATCTTAGGTAGATTTCGTTCCCTTTTCTTAGTAATTTTTGTGCTATCCCTAATCTATTTGTCCTCATAATATAGGTAAGTCGTGACTCCCACGTTCGGACCGGCGGGCACACTCAAAGTGTGGGGAAGATGCACCCAAGATCGTGGTAAGGACCTTTGTGAACGGTAATGCGGTAAGTTTCTCTTTTCCCATGAATATCACTCAAAATACACAACGTTGCACTACCATCACGTCAGATTGCACATAATGCATAATTTTTGACTCCTACACGAGCATCGAACACAGCCCATGTACAATGCTCGTGTAGCATGCACAAACATTCTGACTAATTTCTGAAGCATAAACGAGATATCCACACAGCCTGTATTCGATCAGAATTCTTTAGAGGCAACAATCTGGGAAGTTTTGGAACGCTACACGGGATTTGAACACAACCCGTGTATGATGCTCGTGTGGCAATCATGAGCATTCTGCCCATTTTTCGACCCATACACAAGCATCGAACACAGCCAATGTACAATGCTCGTGTATTCAACCCCTACATTCTGGTCAATTTTTGAGTGATACACGGGCTTCGAACACAGCCCGTGTACACAACCTATGTACAACCCCAACACGCATAATATAAATACCCCACGCACAGAACACATGCACATTCACTTTCACTTTTCCCTTTCATTTTCACTTTCACTTTCACACCACGAAAGCACTCCACTCACTCACACACGCTACCCCACCACACCACGGTTTCACACTACACGGGACCACTTTCCAACCGACAGGTACGTCATATTTCTTGTCCATATCTCTTTCGTACCTTGGAATTTTTCGCCATGAATAACATGCTTTACCCACCTGTTCTTCGGATTATTACTCTTGCAATAGTGGAATCTTGTACTTTATTGAGTTGCATGTCATGAATCTTAGTTAATTATTATGCTATACGAGATTATGCATCATGATGAACCACTTTGAGCATCATAAACGCTTAATCTGCTAGATCCTAGGGTTCATCAAGAATTTTCAACTGTGATATAAATTGGGGCTTTCATATTCCTTGTGCAATTCGCCTTCCATAGGATCTTGATTTGCATGTTTCTTCACGATTCCATACGTGATTCACCTTAATTGTACCACTTAGGGTTTCGAAAGCAATCTTGTTTAGGACAACTCTTGAGGAGTAATGATTATCCACGCATGCTAATCATTTATAACGGCCATGGTATCTATAGTCTGTCAAAGAATTGTACACAAGCTTTTACACGACTATTTTTCGTGCATTCGTGTTGGATCATTCATTTGCCTTTAAGTGTTATACACGACCATCCTACACAGCCTGTGTAGGATAACAATTTTCATCCGAATATCTTGCTCCTATTGTGCATTGTATTTCAACAATCCTAATTGCTTATCCATATCACTTGAATGCATTGCATTGTTGCATAGTAATGATATTGCATTGTTCTCATGTGGATTCACGATACTCACGTGTCCCAAATTTCTCGTAGATATGGGACATAAGAAGGTCTACATTAAGAATCCCACTCCTTCCACAACTCCCTCCAGTTCAAAGCAACCGATAACTAGCCGCTCCAAGAAAACCGCCTCAAAGAAATCGAAAAAGCCAGCAACCCCTCCAAAACCAGGACTCAACCATCCAAAAAGAAACAAAAGCTCCTACAGGAGAAAGCCGACTCGGAGATCTATTACAAGAACGTCTCCGACAAATCTTGGAGCAAGAAAAGAAAAGCTCGGCTATCTTCCAAACCTTTCGGAGCACACCGATTTGTTGATTGGGAATTAATAAGGAACTATGGAATTGAAGCCGAAATCAAGGAACTGCTCTCCATCGGCCCGTGGGAAAAACTCTTTGACATCCGTACACCCGCTTATCATGACATTACAGTGGAATTACTGTCCACACTCGATTTGGATGACAAAGATTTCAGCAAAGGCGTCCATGGTACACTCACTTTCCTTGCTTATGGAAAGTATTACAAGGTGCCTCTATACAAATTTTGTGTGTACATGGGACTTTATACTGAGGAGGAGACCCAATCCAAAGCCTTTCAACAACTCACAAACAGTTGGCCCCAGGGAGCTACACATATTGACTACTGGAAAGTCCTTTGTGAGTCGGATATGGATTACTTCCCTTCAAAATCCAAGTCTCCTCCATACGCAATGTCCACTATAGGGTCGTCCATTGGATGTTCGCCAACACAATTGGAGCTCGGAAAAGCAGCACTGGGGTGGTCAACAATTTTGAGCTTTTCCTTCTCTATAGCATTGCCAGTCGGTACAAGATCAATGTGGGAGTGGAGTTGGCTCATTATATCTATCGCCAAGCCTCCGATCCACAGTCTAAAGGTATCTACTACGGCGGCTACATCACCCGACTCTTGCAGGGGATGAACATCTTCAAGGAACCCACAGGAGCCACTCCTGTTCCAATCACTAGAGTGACTGATGGGCCATTTGCTGGGTGGGGGCTAGAAAAATTGATCAGCACTCCAAGGAGAATGTACTCCACTCCCCCTTTCCACAGACCATACAACATCCCAGGAGCCTCGATGTCTCAGGTTCCAGCTGATGCCGACCAACGCTTGGCTAGGATGGAAGCAGATATGCAAAAGGAGAGAAAGAAGGCCAAGAAATTCAGAGCTTATGTGATAAATTTTTTACAGGGTATGGCGAGATGTATGAGACCGGCACCCGCTGACCTTCCCACTTACATCAGCTCATCCGAGGATGAAGGGCACATTCCCAGCTCAGCGCCTACAGCAGCTTCCCCTAAACGGCATGGGAAAGAACCAGCTAAGGATACCCCAGCCAAGCTGTCATCGGAGAGTGAAGACATGGCCGAGTCCGCTGATTATGATGATCAAGAAGCGGACGACGAATCTGATCCGGCGGTGGGTGCTAAGTCGGAGCAAGAGGAGGGAGATGATGATGGAGATGACGATGATGGAGATGATGATGATGATGGAGATGATGACGGAGATGATGATGAGGATCCGGACAACTGATTTTCCTTTTTATGTTCTGTGCTGAATGCACTTGTAGTGGGACATATAATATCACTACTCTTATTATGACGAACTACCGAATAGCTTTTGATTTTGATGATTACTTTTTCTTGCAGGACTATGGGATATTTTAGTTTAGTTTAGTTAATTCTTCAGTTTTCTAGTTTTCTTTTCTTTTCCTTTTACCTTCTTCTTTTTCCCTGCAGCAAGAATAACTATGGGTTCTCCATCCTCTTTTGCGGCTGATCAGTACGGATACTCCTTGCATTCTTTTTCTTCCCTTCGTTTCTACTTGCTGCTCACATACTATCTACTCGGGGAAGTTCATTCTTTTCTTTTTTTTATTTTCCTTTCTTTTCAAGTTTCCTTGGGCTGTGATATCATCAACGACATTGAGGTCAATGTCTACCTTAAAGTGTGGGGAAGTTTAAGGAAGGAAATAAATTTTTGGGGTATTATAAGCTATCTAACTTTGAACAATCGCTAATCAAGTTTCCCCCACTTATGAGTACTTATGAGATTGAAAGTTCACATATTTTCAAGAATCTTGAAATTGTACTTAATCAAAGGAAATTTAGCATTCAATTATAAATTGGAAGTGATTTGATGTGCCTTACTCACCTATTTTGTAATTGGTTTACTTAGTTAAAGTTTTAGATGAAATCTAAGTGGAGCAAATTTACTTACTATTTAATGATCAAATCTTAAGTTGTGAAGGATGTTGAAGTCCCTTGTTAAAGTTAAATGGTTGTGTTCCTAAGCTTGTTAGTTAGTATATTTAGTTTTTCAAGAATTTGAAAACTTTTCTAACCTTTGTGAAAGGGGTATATGAAACCAATCACTTAGTGATTCTTTTTGAACGATTTCTTTGAATTGGAATGAAATGAAATTGAATCAGTTGTTGTGTTAAATGGAATGTTAAAGCTTAGTTAATATGGGCGGCTTTGGTCCCTCAGAAGAGCGAAGTCTGACCCCGCTATTGACTATACAATTCTTTAAAACAATTGATGAATCACAAGAATTCTTACTCCGCTGACTTGGGAACCGAGTTAAGAGTATCCAAGCTTGAATGTTAAAGTGAGGGAGAGTTCGTTGGGTCCCTTTAAAACCTGGTCACTTGGATGATGAATCCGGGATGTGCCGACTCAATGATCTCACTATAACGAGAAGTGCGGAAATGAAATAGAAAAGCTGAAAAGAAGCGGGCTACACCCCGTCCAGAGGAAAAATGAAAAGATACGGGTTAAACTCCGTCCCTCTGAAGGCTATTAAGAATTTATGGGAAATTGCAATAAAAGAAAAAAATCTAGGGGATTGATAGATACCATATACTTTTGCTCTAGGTTGCTAAGTTTGAAGAGGTTATTGAATGTTCATATACTCTCTAATTAGTGGTGGAACACAATTAAGCCGTTTTGCTTTGATTGACTTTATTTCTTTTATGACTCGAAGTGGTTCTTAAATGGCAGGGGTAATAATTTGGTTTACTTTGGATTAATCTTAAAAATTTTATTATAGTATGCCAAGTACAAGTACAAGTATGGTTGAGTGATGGGCACTACTAAATCACTATTGAAGTATTGGAAGAATGCTATGTCGAATTGAATTGAATTGAAATTTATTGATGAAATTTTGAGTATAATTGATGATGGATTTCTTTATCCTTAGTTGTTTGCTTGAGGACAAGCAAACGGTTAAGTGTGGGGAAGTTTGATAAGTACAAAATACCCTAATTATTCACATGGTTTTAGTATGATATTATAGTGATTTTTATGTGAATAATTGTAGAAAAGGATACTGATTTGAGTAATATGTTAATTTCAGGATTAAGAGGAGATAATAAGCATTATGGAGATGTTTTGATGAATTACAACAAGTTTTGATGAAGAAAGTGCAAAGTGAAGAATTTCAGCATACATGAGATTTCAACACAAGCTGTGTTGAATGCTGGTGTTGGCCTTGAAAAATGTACAGCAAGCTATTGTAAAGAACATAGGAAGCAACACGAGCTATGTTGGATGCTTATATTAGAGATAAGAAATGGACAAATGCTTTATGGAAATACACGACTTCGCAACACAGGCTGTGATCGGGCTTGTGTAGGACTCCAAATCGTGACAAATCCGAGGAAATAGCTGACATGAGAAGCAAACGGCCCCGAACACGTCCCGTGTAGAATGCCCGTGTAGAAGACAAATCCATTTTCTTATAAATAGATCCAACCACTCTTTGGTGAAAACACAATAGAGGAGAAGAAACCCTAGGAGAGAAGACGTGCGAGAAGAAGAAGAACTCCTAAAAATTTTCCATCACAAGACTTGTTGGTTAAAGGGTGTAATCATCATGTTTTATGTTTATTCTTCCATGGTTTATAATTGTAATTATTTTACAATGGAAGCTTAGATCTATATGCCTTAGATTTTGAGAAACCCTAACCCTAATGTGGATTGAATTGATTTGTTGAATGAAGTTCTTGTTCTTGATCTATTCATGTTGCTTGATTGTTTTAATCTAGTATATGCGCAATATTAGGTTATTGTATAATTCTTGTTAATTGAATCGACGGATTGATTAATAGGAAAGATTAGCATGAGTAGAAGGGTTTGAATGTAAATCTAGAGATAGATTACATGAATCTTTTGCATCAAGAATTTATCTTTATGAGGAATTGTGATCATTAATGCAACCTTTATATGCATCTAGTGAGGAAGAGATTTCCGTTAGACATATAGGGTTAGGATTTAATTATCTTGAGAGAGAGATTAATGAAATTAGGGTTCCTGCAATTCAAGAACACGTGCTGCATTGACGAATGTTATTAATAAGATTGATAGGGTTAGCGGTGTATCAAGGTCTAGGGTATTGTTTTGTGATTGTGAATTATTAAGGTTATGAATATACATTGATTGCGAATTAATTAGTTAAATAGTGAGTCATAGTTGTTAGTAATAATGGCATTTAATTAGGATTGCTAAATAGTGGAAAACCGGTTAATTTTAGTAATTGTCTCAAAGATCCTTGTGGACGATATCCGTTAACCCTATACAACTATAGATAGGTACACTGCCTAACTAGGTCGTAAGAGTTAATTGGAATTATAAATTTAAGAGTTGATATGATCTACATCACACCACAACTCAAGTATGAAAATTTTTTTCCTTTTGCTGCTCAAGATCTCCCTCATCTACCTGCCGTGTACTCAAAGTATGTCTAATAACCAAAGATAGGTTTGAAGCATCTACCTCCTCAGTATCAGTAGCATCTTCTAATTTAGGCACCTCATCATCATCTCCTTCACTTTTACTAGCTGTCTTATACTCATCATTTCTCAAAGCAATCCTTTCTTGTTAGGACATTGGGAAGTTATATGACCAATACCATTGTGCTTAAAACAGTGAATTTTACTCAAACCAGATTGAGTTTCAGGCTTACCTTTGGATTTATTAGATGTTTTATCTTTAGGAATAGCTTGGACTGCTTTTCTTTTCTTGTAATCCTTATCTTCCTTCTTCCATTTCTTCTTCCATGGAGTAGAAGAAGATCCTGCAAAATTGTATTTCTCTTTCCTCTTGAGCTAGCTCTCAACTTTCAAGGCCATTTGGTACATTTCATCTAATTCCATATAATGTGGTAGTTCAACCTTGTCTGCAATATTTCTATTCAAACCATTCAAAAATCTTGCCATAAAGGCTTCACTATCCTCTTGGCTATCAAGCTTCATCATGAGTGTTTTCATCTCCATATAGTACTCTTCAACACTCATACTTCCTTATGAAAGTTCCTACAATTGGCAATACAATCCTCTAAAATAATGTGAAGGTACAAACCTTATTCCTCATAATCTGCTTTAATCCTCGTCAAGTGCTAACTTGATCCTCTAGATTTCTTCTTCTATTAATTGTCAGTTGATTCCACTATATGCTGGCATATCCACAAAATTCTACCATAGCCAATTTAACTTTCTTTTCCTCAAAGTAACTGTGACATGCAAAAATAAGTTCAATCTTATGTTCCTATTCCAGATAAGCATATAGATCATTTTTTCCTTGAAAATGAGGAATTTTAAATTTTATATAATTCAA
Organism: Combretum micranthum; assembly: GCA_024138025.1. NCBI lineage: Eukaryota > Viridiplantae > Streptophyta > Magnoliopsida > Myrtales > Combretaceae > Combretum > Combretum micranthum. Next base: position 49,795 of record JAMXBD010003283.1, read on the forward strand.
ATTGGTGTCAACTTTCTCACCTCCAATACTGTTGCTATCTCTTGAGTTATTCTTACCTCTGAACCTAGCAAGCTTTCTGAATTCCTCTCTTTTGTTGATTTCTTCTATTCCATGTGATCCATTAGTGTGGTTAATCCCTGTAAAATTTCAAACATTCTAGCCATATCCTTCTGTACATAATTACTCTCATCTCCTTCCTTCCTTGGTGGACTAAACATCCTGTAATGGTTAAAATTTTTGAAAAAATAATAGAAATGGAAAGAAAACCTCACTTCACTCCCTCACGTGTATCTCTCACAAAAAATATAGCACTCAACACTCGTATTTCACACTAACTCAAAATATACTTACCACCTTACCTCTCGATCCTTCGTCTTATGGTTCTGTATCGAATTGGATCTCAATTTTTGAATTCTCCTTCATGTATTATTCCTCACAGCACCTTAATCCTTCGTAAGTATAAAACAGGATCTAAATTCCACTCAACTAGAAAAACAAAGATGAATTTCTCAATTTCACTCTTTTTTTTTATTTGTTTTTCCTTTTTCTTTTCTCCTTTTGCAAATCTTTTCTTGATTTTTTTAATCCGAATTTTCTTTTCTTTTTTTTTTTTTTTGTCACAAGAACCCTAATAGCAAATTCAATAAGCAAAGAAATGACAAAGAAAATATGAACAAACCAAATTAGGGTTTTGATGTTCCGTATTCTATTCGCATTGAATTGGAATGATGCCTAGAAAACCTAAGACTCTAATACCAATCTGATACGTGCTTAGAATGGATCTTGAATTTCTCAAACTTTAAGAATCAAATTGCAAACCTTGACCCAATGAGATATTCAAAATCAATTCCGAAATCTCACAAACTTTGGTATAATTAGATGTAATTGACCTCGAACCTATGGTTGAGTAACCCAAAGAACCTTGATATGATGATCGCAACCTTATTAGATATATTGACCTAGAACCTTGGTATAATGAAGAACTCAACAAGAATTCAAATTCTTGAAGAAATTCATAAGTTCTTAAAAGAACTCAAAGAGAAAAGATTTCTCTCAATTGTATTTTCAAAGGAAAATATTCTATAATCTATCTTTTTCAAACCCAAGACAAAGATATATGTAAACAAAACAAAAGGAAACCCAAAAGTCTCAAAAACAACCCAAAAGGTCGAACTTTATACGCTGGCAACTTATAAATTAGCTTGGTCGGCCTTAGAGGCGGCCTTAAAAAATTGGTACTGGTCACATGGTACTCTGGCTGAAAGCCAATGGTGTATCAGTCTACACTGCCGATGTAGTCCTTAATGCCGGCGATGTACAAGGCTATGTACAGGTCTGCAACTTCTGCTTCGAACACCAATTGTCTTGCAATTCTAGGCCGACGATGCTGGTCCTTGCACTAGCTATGTACTCCTTAAAATAGGCGATGTTGGTGTCCTCTTGGCCTCATTTGACATGATGAATTGTCTTAGATCATCGCCATTGATTCCTACAGTGTTGAATATCTTTAGTTTTCCTTTTGAGGTCGTCTTAATATGCTTTGCATGTTCCTCCATGAAGTTCTTGCAATATCCGTTGAATCCATCCCTAAGCTTCTTAGCTCAGCTTCGTGTGATCATGCCGGTAGGTACTTGAACTTGTCATGGTGAGCTTGGTGTAGTCATGTCTTCATCACTTATATATATATCCCTACTTCCAAAAACAAGAAATTGAGAAACAAGTGAAAGATAAGCTAGAGCAAAGGGTTATTAAACCAAGTACAAGCTCATTTTCTAGTCCAATTTTGCTAGTAAAGAAGAAGGATGGTAGTTTACGTTTCTGTATTGACTATAAGGCATTGAACCAAGTGGCTATGAGAGATATGTTCCTTATGCCCAACTATAGTTACTTGATGAGTTAAATGGTGCAATAATTTTTTCCAAACTTGATTTAAGATCTAAGTATCATCAAATTAGAATGCATGCAAAAGATGTGGAAAAAGACAAATTTTGCACTCTTGATGGTCATTACCAGTTTTTGGTTATGCTATTTGGGTTAAGTAACACTCCAACCACTTTCCAATCGATTATTACGATATTTTTTTATCATACTTAAGGAAATTCGTCATTATGTTTTCTGACAATATCCTATTTTATAGTAAGACAACTGAGCTGCATGAAGATCATCTCTCTATAGGGTTATACATTTTAATTGATAACATTTTTTTATCTTAATATCGACTAATGGGGTTTCTCCTAACCCAAAGAAGATAGAAACTATGAAGAATCGACAACAACCTATGAGTATCAAGCAAGTAAGAGCTTTTGTAGGTCTCTTAGGGTATTATATGCGTTTTGTCAAGGGTTATGTATCAATTGCTGCCCCTTTGACTGATGTGTTGCAGTGGGATAATTTGAATGGAGTGATTTAGCCTTATGTGCTTTTCAAACGTTAATGGCATCATTGGTAAGTGCTGCAATATTGGCTTTACTAGATTTTACTAAAGAATTTATAGTGGAAACAAATGCATCTGGAACAAGTATAGGTGCAGTTCTATTACAAGAATCACACTCGATTGCTTACTTTATCAAGAAGCTTCCATATTGAGCAAAAGGCTTCTACATATGTGAGGGATCTATTTGCAATAGTTAAATCCATGAAGAAATGGAGACAATGCTAGTTAAGATTTCATTTTTTTATTCGAATAACTCATAGAAGTCTCAAGGAGATCCTTACACAAGTTATTCAAACATTAGAATAGTAGAAATTTTTAGCCAAATTGATTGGTTATGACTATTCTATTGTTGGTAGCGAGGGTTGACAATTAGGCAGCTAATTAACTCTCTAGACAATATGAGAATTCCCAGTTAGTGGCATTATCTATTCCTTAGAGGAAAAATTAAAGGTTGAGTATGATTCATTGCCTGAATTTAAGATCATTATTAAATAGATGGTAGTGAGCCGAGACATGAAATGGCCTTTGCAGTGGCATAATAGTTTACTATATATAGGAAATCATTTATTTATAGTGCCTTAATCTGGTCTCATTCCATATCTATTATATGAATATCACGCTTCTCCAATTGCTAGGCATTTTGGTCAAGAAAAGACTTTTAGAAAACTAGTTTCTAATTTTTATTAGGAGGGTATGAGATCATCAATGGAAAATTATGTTCGCAAGTGCATCACTTGCCAACATGTGAAGTATTTAACTCATTCTCCAATAGGATTGTTGGCACCATTACCAATACCCACTTGGATTTAGGATGACATTAGTTTGGACTTTATTACACCACTTCTAACGTCTCATGGATATACTGTGATTTTAGTAGTGGTTGATAGGTTATCAAAATATTGTTATTTTAGACCATTATCAATGCATTTTATAGCTCAGAAAGTAGCTCAATTGTTTTTAGATATGGAAGTGAAGTTACATGGGTACCCTAATACTATTGTATCTGATAAGGATCCTATCTTATTGAGCAATTTTTGGAAGGAATTATTTAAGCTTAGTGGGACCAAGCTTCATGTCTATAGCCTATCGCCCATAAAGTGATGGATAAATGGAGATTTTGAATAAAACACTACAATAGTACTTACATAGTTACATTGCTTTGTAGTGGATCATCCAAAGACTTGGTATAAATACTTAGCTTGGGCTAAATTTTCCTATAACGGTTTATATCATGCTAGATCTCAAACAACTCACTTTGTAGTTGTTTATGGGAGACCACCTTCATCTATTCCGGCACATATTAAAGGAGTTTCGAAGATTGATGTAATAGATCAATAGCTATTTGCAAGGGAAGTATAGAAACTAAGGAGCAATGTACAAAAAGCTCAGGATCGAATGAAGTTTTATGCTGATAAAGATAGAAATAAGATGGAATTTATGGTAGGTGATTGGTTTTTGGTGAACTTACTGCCGTATAAATAAATATTGGTGTCTCAAACTTTCTTCTAATAAACTTTCTGAGAAGAACCTTTTAAGGTCTTGAAAAGAATTGGTGCTTCAGCTTATGAATTAGAACTACCACTAGGTTCTAAAATTCATAATATTTTTCATGTTTCATTATTTAAGAAGGTTCAAGAGGATGTTAGGGTTTCGTTGGATTTACCATTTGATTCTACTAATAATCATCCACTTATTAAGCTTTTTTGTGTTTTAGCCACTAGATAGATACAAAGGAATGGATATATTGTTGATCAAGTGCTTATTCAATGGTCGGGACTACTACCTGTAGATACATTATGGAAGGATTTGTGTACTATACGACGACAGCATCTAGATCTAAACCTTGAGGACAAGGTTCTTATGAACAGAGGAGAGAAATTGTTAAAGAATGTATGAGGTATTGATAGTAGATTTTCAACTAAGATCTACGGGGTTAGAGCCTAAGACTAATAGGCCCCCATGTCCAATATTAGCTTTAATAAAGCCTATCCTATGAAGGCCTCGGAGAGAAGCCATACTCCAATACTAAAAAAGTACTTTCGAGCAACCTCAACCTCGACCTTGTATAGGGAGGTCGAGAGCAACAGGTCACAACAGTCATGACCCTCGACCTCAGCATGGGCCCATAGCGACCTAATAACTAAATCTCCCTAGCAATTCACGCCCATTCGTCTACCCTTCGTACCTAGTATACCCGTGCCACAGTATTAGTACAAGCACGATCTATGTCTAACACTATTATGCCCCATGATCAGGCTAGCTAGCAGCCCAAAGAGAATCCGTCATGTGTAAAGAATGTCTTGTGATCACCTTGGAGTCTGTTATGGCTGCCTCCCATAAGGAATCATTCGAATCCTAAAAAAAAAAGTAAGCTCTCAACTACACTGAAAATAGTTAGTGTTTCACTCTCTTAAGAACCCACAACTGACTTAAGTATTTCAGTGATCACGCCGGACAAGAGTGTACCACTAATTGAGTTCTTTGTGTTCACAGGTCCTAGGTACTGCCACACCACCCATCTTTCACTAAAAGAGAAGGAAAACTCTACCAGCAAATTTGACATCTGCTACATGTAGTAAAACACCATCTAAATTGAATGATTACATTGTATTTCATAAATAATAGCAGGTACAGTTGTATGACAGTTAAATCTAGTGTTATATTTGAAGATCCAACTAACTTTGTAACAAATCATGTATCATGAACTAGAAAAATAAAAATCAATAGAAGATGACAAGAAAGTTACACCCCTGGAAATTCTTGAGACATTTGCCTTCTCGAATCGGCGTCCCAAAATACCTGCACACATTCACAAACTGGATTAGTAGAAACCCTAGCTTAGTAACAAAGAGGAAGAGTGTGGAGTGTCCTTAGCTTTAGGGCGGTGAATGTTGAGTGACTATCTGTCTAGGAGCATTATATAATCCTATTGATACACGGTCTTTTAGTGAATAAGAAGTGAACAGGGCTACTAACAAAACCATTCCCATTGGGTGGTTTTTGAAAACGAGACCTCTCGATTGGTAGCTGTAATTCCATTAGAAGCTGCTCAAAACACCATCGACCAATACCAAGGGCCCGACCGCCGATTGCCACCCACGAACAACTATTCTCCGGCCACTTTCGAGCGAGCTTGCGACCAGCGGATTGCCAAGTATCCTCAATTTGGTTGGACCGATGTTTCCATCGCCGTTAAATACTGCCAAAACCACCATATTCAGCTCCGCGGGGCACTGCTTGTTACTCTGCCAGCCCGCAATCCGAGTCCAACTCGATCGACCCACTCTTGACGCAAAGTCCAACTTACACTCGCTTCATCCAGGTTAGTCCACATCCCTTTTTTATTCTTTAGATAAAGAAAGAATAAAAAATAACAAAAATAAATAAATGTATAAAAATAAAAATAAAATAAATAAGTAGTTAAAATTATATGCATGTATGTGAATACTAATAACAGTATAACGTGTGGAATATAATAAGCTTAAAACCCTATTTTGCCACTTATAAAGCATCTTTTTGAAATAAGAATGAAATTGATAATTCTTAGAATAATTGCAAGATTTCAAAGGTAAAGATTTCCAATATTTAAAAGCAACCAACCATTAAATTCCTTTGGACAAAGGAGCTATGACATTCTAATCCTAAGTAGCTGGTCACTGAGCATCTACGAGACTTAAAAAATTAATTTTTCCCTCATATCTTATGCATATTGATTCAATTAATCATATTCTTTTTTTTTTTTCCAAGTATACTAAATAGTAAAGGAATAGTTTTAACCTGCAAATGTAAAGGTGGCATCAATTAGGTTTGATGGGATAGTCCTTGGACCTATGAAGCTCTGACTTTTTCTAAAAAGTTGATCTTAAAATCAGTTTTTTGCATGGATCAAAAGCTATGTTAGGATCATCTAAACCCATTATGCGTGCATTATATTTCTTTTCCTAATCTTGTTAGGTGATGACTCTAAAAAATTCAAAAATTTAAGTTTCTTTTAATTTCTAGTTCAAAGTTTGCATTAATGAGTTGAGTTTTAATATAAATCAAATTAAAAGAAATTAAATTAGTTGAGAAAATTGAGGTCGGTAAATAAAAAAGAGTAATAAAAGAATTTCACAAGTTCTATAAGATACATGTAATGTAAGTTTCATAAGATATATGTTCTACAGTGGAATTTGCATGTTGCTAACTAAGCTCAGGTTGTAAAATTTGAAAAACTATACTTAACAAATTTGAATAGGGGTAAGATCTTATACTCTTTCCATGATTTACCCAGTCACCTCTATTTGACTCCTAATATTTACTCTTGCAAATGAGATGAAATGTGCATAGCATTAAATATAAAATAGGATAAATGTCACATTTCATTTATGATTTTACTTATTGTTTAATTAACTATCTTAAATTTATAAGTATCAACCATTTTATTATTTACAAACTTTTTGAGATCATTTATAGTAAGCTAATGGAATACTTAATTACAAATATATGTAGCTAATTATAAAATTTAGTAAATTTCGGATGTTAAATGCGGAATTGCCAATGTGAATATCCTATGATTCAAACAGGATCACTTGTTTGGCAAGGATCCACCATTCGGTCAACAATGCCCTGATAATTTTGAAAAAAAAAAAAAAAAATCAGTTTCAAATGTGTAACCGTAAAAGAAGAATATACGAGTTGACAATTGAGAATCGTCGTCTATTTTGACTAACCAAATACACAACAAAGTTGGGTACTAATCTTTTGGATGTTTTAATATGCTGATGGGTTTGACCTAACCCATGGTTTCATATTGTGTTGTTATCAGTTTATTGTATTAACATGGACTTTAATGTTACATTTGGTACGTCAGAATGAAATGAATTGAAATGGAAAGAAAGGAATAGAGCAGAATGGGAGGTAGAATGATGTATCAATTCTTTTGTTTAGATACATCATGAAATAAAATGGAATTAACATGTTATTTGTAAAAAATAAGCAGATAAAAAAGTAATTTAATGGTAATTATTTATGAGGACGGAGTGGAATCACGATTCCACATTCGTGATTCCGGCTTTAAAAAATGCAACCAAACATAGGAATGGGAATGGAACCCATAATCGCGATTCTATTCCGGGTTCATTCCCTCATACCAAGCATGACATAAGGGTAAAACGTATAAATATCCTTTAATATCAAAAATTAAGAAATAAAAAAAAAAAGAAAAAGGAAAATGCTGTTAAATTATATTTTAAAATTTTAATATAGGATAAAATAGTAAAATAATAAAAAAAATCCATTTAATTAAAGTTAAATTGATCATATAGGAAGAGAAGTATCTTATTTAAAGATTTGAAAGTATATGGCGGGAAGAAAGTACAAAGGAAATTTAAAGTATAAAGGGATAATAACAAAAATGGTGTCTAAATTTTCGCAAAAAGAATAATTAGGTATCTAAAGTTTGATTTTGAATAATTTAATACCTAAACAAAGTTTTCGTTGATTCTTTTCATATTGGAAATTTAGTTTTGATAAGTTTAGTACTTGAATAAATTTTTCATAACTTTTTTCATACCTTATTTTACTTGCTTCAAGTATAAAAAAGTCAACGAAAATTTTATTCAGGTATCAAATTGTTTAAAACCAAATTTCAGATTCCTAATTGTTCTTTTTACAAAAGTTTAGATATCATTTTCGTCATTAACCCAAGTGTAAATACCTAACTTCAAAGTTAGGGGTCAAATGCACTACATACATTCTAAAAATGAAATTGTAAATCTAATTATGTTAACAAATTGACGCCATTCCCTAACCTAGGCACGTATGGGCAAGAACCCGAGTTGCTCAAGTATGTGCATGCCTGGGTAGACGTAAATTGGTTTGGTTCGATTTTTATTAAAAAGTAAACTAAACCATAATTTATGATTTTTTTTCTTTTCAAACCAAACAATTAAATAACTATTTGGTTTGGATTAAAATTTTTCTGAACCGTTATTAACGGTTTGAATTGTTTTGGACTATGAATTGTATTAAAATTCTAATAAAAAGTTTTCATTTAATATTTTACCTTTATGATATTCAAATACTTAAAACTAGAAAAAAGAAAGAAAAAAATTGATATAAAGATAAATAATACTCACTACTACATATAGACATCAAATTTTTTTATTTTTTGGAAGGAGTTATAGGTAAACTTTTACATGGAGATAACCAATATTACTGTTGCAAAAAGAACATAGAAGTGTATATATAATTTTGTATATAATTCAATTGCTGTAACTCTTTGAGGAAAAAAAATTCTCCAGAAAGAAGAAAAAATGAAGAAAAAAAAGGAAGATTGCTCTAAAACATTCAAATTATAAATCAAGCAAAGTATTTTATAAGGCCATCACATTCATAATTCATAATCATATAGTTACTAATCAGTCATCCTCCAATCACTAACTAACATATTAAGTTATAATTTGTAATCTTCTATCGAACTATGCAGTTAATCATCCACCGTTAAAATTTATTTGCCAATAAAAATGACTTACTAAGAGCAACTTTATTGGAGTTGCTTGATACGGAAATTGATACTAAGCAAACCAAATAGGAGTTGCTTGATAGGAGAATCGATACTGCCAAAGTTCCTTAACTAAGCAACTGAAAAAACAAATTTCTTACTCTCTCTCTTATTTTTATTGGTAGAATATGACACGTGAAAACTAAAGAACTTTTTAAAAAAATGTTATATAACTCTCTTCAAGAATTCACATAAAGAGAGTTGTTATGGGAATTGCTTGACAGGGAATCAGTAGCATGTTAAGCAACTCCTTAAACAATTTACGAATACAATTGCTTTAATAAAGTACATTGAACAAATAATGCATAATAAGAGTCAAAACTAAGTAAATAAAGTCTATACTCCACAAAGTTATAAAAATAAACAAAGCACAATATTAAATCATTAACAAGAAAATATATACAATAAAAGTAAGAAGAACAAGTTAATATTAATCACAAGAAAATCTATAGCAATAAAAACATGAGAAAATATATGATATAGAATCAATTATCATAAGAAAATCTATAATTTCAAGTAAAATGTAATTATGTTTTTTTTAAATGATTTGATTTGATTTAATAGATTGGATCGATTTACCTCTCTAAACTAGCCATAAATCTATGGTTTGATTCGAATTAGAAACTTTTTAAACCAAATTGTTTAGAAAATCATTTTTTGGTTTTTTTTTTTTTTTGTTTAATTACAAATTAATTCAGTTTAATTGGTTTTTTTGCCTACCGCCTATGTCTAGATATGTATCACACCAAGGCTTCACTTGTTTGTTTTACTCAACCTTTTTATATATATTTATTATATGTGTCATATATATATATATATATATATATAACATTTGTACATGTATAATTCTGTACATTTAATATATATTCAAATATATGTTTTTTATATAGACGTATAGAAATATTACATTTATTTGTAACTATATATATTTTAGTAGGCATATATAATAATTGTGTAGATTTAAAAATTATTATATATGTTAGATAAACATGTATATGGAAAATTATATTTTAAATTATGTAATTATAACATAAACTATATATTATATACACAACATATGCATACCCAAAATTAAGGGTGTTTTTGTTAAATACTATTATATGCAAATACCTTTCGTCGATTATGGATATAAAATAAATAAATATAGTAATAAAATGACATTAATGATTTTCTTTTACGGTTGAAAACACAAGAATGGATAGATTATTTTATTTTTAATTTCATTTTAGCAAATCAGACATGACATAAAAATACATATATATCATAATTTTTGTATCACCCTCTATAGTATTCATCATCTATTTGTAATCTTAAAAACACATACGCTTCTTATTTCTTATCTAAAATTTGCTCGGTAAGAAGGGGAATGCATAATTAATTTTGGGGTAATCCACCATCATATCTGTATATTAGTTCAAATTTGCTTCCAACTATTAAGTAATCTGTATCTTATGGTAATCTTGAATCAAGAGGAAGAATTGTGGAATTGCCCCCTCGAGATATCAAGCTACTTGGTAAGGGGAAAAAAATATCCAACATAAGACCAAAACAAAGGTTGATTGTGTGACTCAGCCAAATATAGGTTGTTCTCCCTTGTATCCTGTGATTGCAGAGACAATGTAGCATAATACAAGAAAAGTGAGTAGTTTATGTTCCAGGATGCTCAGCTACATTCATTGCCATGTTATCTACAGCGCAAAGTCCTGTTTCTGAGGCAATTACCGCCATGCATCTGCAGATTATTGAAAGAACATTCAATATAAAGTGTCCGATTAACTCAAATAAATGATATAGAAATAGAGTAAATAGGACAATGCATTATCTCTGGAATTGATCAATAATGAAAAAGAAAAAATCGTTCTTATTTGAATTGTCAGATTTTTATTTGTATCCAATACATATTGGATCAGTATCGGTTTAATATCGATTCAGTATCGGTATCGGCTTAGTATCAGTTCGGTTTAGGTATTTTATGAGGAAAATTATAGGTTTTTCATCAGTATAATATCTGTATCGATTCAATATCTATTTGATTTAAAAACAATACCAATATGGTACCAAAACGACAATCCAAACAGGCTTGTGTTACATATCTAGCATTGAACAGACAAGTCTGTTTCATTTCATGAGCTAAACTAGTCATCCCTAATAGGTACCAAGAAGTCTAATTCGAAGAGAAAGGAATGAGAAGCAAAGTACTAAAGATTTCACAAAGTTAGGAGGCATACGGGAACTTGGTGATGACTCCATGATCCACAACCCCTTTAATTTTATCGAGGCTTTCAGCAACTTCAGCTGCAATCATCAATCATATTATAATCAGAATAGCTCTAGAACAAGGAGATAAAAAGATTACATCAGAGCATCATACCGAGGCTTAGGATGGGAGATGTAAAGATAACATCAAGGACATTATGACCATCTTTGGTTACTAAGGGAAAATCACCACCCAATGGACCAGCATGGCCTATGGATGGCCTTCTCCAAACCTTCCACGACATGGCAGAAATATTAATTAGTAAATTTGCAATATATCAAAAGAAATACGGAAGATAAATCACTATTACAACCATTGACAGTGTTATTTCAACACACTATGCAATATTAATGCATCATACAGCCATAATTGTTTGTTTCTTTTCCTTCCTTTGGCTACTTTTTTCCCTTTGCTCACTATATTTTCCTTCTGTGATTGTTGGCAGGAAAGTAACGTGTTATGAAGTGAAAAGGAAAAACAATTTTGAACTCCACCCTTTCAAGCACAAAGGACAACCTTAATGATGCCACTAGCAACGGACCAAAAGGTGCATTTTCGTTAGAGAACATAACCAGATAGCTAAAACAAAAAGAATCATGGTCATGATCGGCATCGCTCAGAAAAATTGACCTTCATAAACTTTAGCATCCCCCAATTGTGTCCATGATAACGAGACCAGCTAGCTACAACATTTAGTGCTCTTTCTCCCACCTGGACCATTCCGTACTGTGAAGATCTATAGTTAGCTAAAGTTAAGTTGGAAACACACCTCTGCATCTCCTAAAAACAGGTCATCAATCTCCTCTGCTGTTTCCATCCAATTAAGCTGTAAATTTAAATCAACTCAGATCAACTCCTTTTCAATTGATCGCACGATATGTCACATGGTGTCATGTCAATCGTTGCTTACAGATTGAACTAAAACTGGAACAGAACCATCAACAACACCTTTATATTTACTTTCTGTAACCATGAAAACGAGATCCTTTGCTGCATTCAATATGGTCTGCAAAATACAAACTGAAACAAATCAGACTCCAAGGAAGAAACGACTCTGGTGGTCAATTACCAAAATCATTGGGGTAAATTTCAGAAGAAAATCAGCATCACCTTCTCTTGTATTATCGACTCTTCACCTTGTATGCGGGGGTGGCCAATGACTGATATCAATGTCCTCTCTTCTATGATGTCAGCATCATAAAATGCAAAATCAATCTACAGAAATTAAGAACTCCCATACTCAGTCTATTTTAAAAGGCGTGTACATCAGCTTGTACATAATCTTTGGGTACCATGTGTCCAGAATATGAGGTTATACACCCTGAAGAGTTGCCCTTTGTTCATGTATTAAGTATATTATTTTATCAGAGCAGAATGGTTTATGACTGAGATTAATATATGATGAGTGAGATCCAAAAAAGTAATACAAGCTCATACAATACAAACTGTATGCCCATCTGATAAGCCAATTTGGCTGATCAGAGTAAGATTTCCTAATTCATTCAAGTACCGGTCCTTCAACTCCACAATTCAAAAGAGTTTATTTAATTTAATTACATTTTCAGCTTAACTTAAAGCCAATTCCATTGTTAACCGTTGCTCAATTGGATGTCATTTCATTGGCCCAATCGTGAAGTAATTCATTGTTACAAAGATTTATAAGTCTACTAGGTACTCTATAAGCTTCTGTTTCACCTTATTGCCATACATTCCAAAGAAGCATGTCAATCGGTCTTTAAAACTTCTACTTACAGAAGCTAGGTGAACTCGTACAACTTCCATTTCTTTTCCTGATGAGAATCAATAACAAAAATTTGTTTCTTTCTTTTCCAAAGGATCAAGAAAAGATTTTTCTCTTGATTTTCCTCTCAGCCCACTAAAATAAGTCTTCCCTTTGCACCAAATGAAATCAAGTCTAGAGCAGTCAATTTGCCTAACATAGAACAGTCATCAGCTTATAGTCCCTTATCTCTATAGATTTTAGTTAAATTTGAAAAATTCATGGAAAAGATTAATAGCTTGAATTATCCAGAGAAGGAAAGAAAAGGTCTAATACCCTCCTTTCCTGGAAAGTTTCCAAAAAAGAAGTCAATGATCCTCGTACCTGAATATTCTCTTCATAGTTTTCTAATGGAATTCCTGCTTTAGCTGCTTCACTTGCGCTTCTTGTAGACCTGCATGCAAGCATTGCATGTCCCAGAACTTAATGGGTGCACTAAACTAATAGATACTGCTGGAAATTATGGAAACTCAGTCAACATGGCAAAATTTAGCTGCATTATACATGATCGAACAATAAAAATTTTACGTAAGCTACACTTGTGCATAAATTGGTTTAGTTCATTAGCAAAAACTGAACAAGTTGCTACATTAAGGGAAAAGGATTCTACAAAAAGCAGAGAATAAAAGTGATAAGGGTGGAAGTTCCTAAGAGGCAAGAAAAAGTGACATTGAGAGACCTCCTTGTTAAAGTGAGCAAATCAAAGCCAGCATAATTCCAAATTATCCATACTTTCTCTCTGTTTTTTCATTAATGAACAAGCATTACTGAAGTAGCTGGTGAATGGAATAATCAGCCAAAAATGACGCCTAAAACAAAGCAGCAGTAGTTTATGAATGACTAGATCGAACCAAAGGAGGAAGGATCAGAGAGTAAATGAGACATACTGAGTCCTAGAGATATAGAAGCAGCAGATTTGGAATAAGATGACAAGAAGAAAGAAATCATAGGAGTTATGGCAAGGGTATAAAAATGCTCACGTAGGTACCCCTGTTATATTTTCGAATGCACCTGCACGAAGTCGCTGGCCCAAATACTGTATAGCAAAGCCAGAGGCATCCCCAGTTCCAAGTCCAATCACCATACCATTCTTAACATATTTGTCCACCTTCCAAAAGAATGAAAGAAAGAAAGAAACTGGGTTTCAAATGCAATTCCTGTAAATACATAAATGGACTACATGACAGAATGTAAGAGTTAGATGTTTGCCAGCATAAATAGAACTTCTCTTCATGAACAGCATCCTAGAAAAAACTATGTAGAAGCTCTTATCATATCAGAAATGTTTATATGGAACACATGATGCCATAAAAAATAGTGCAAAACACTTTAGTAGATGGTATTGGACAACAAAACCCATTCAGCTGTGCAGGCTAGCAACCACTCTGTTTTATAATAAAATCAGCCAGGCATTTGACAAGTTAAGGAAATTTGAATGTTGTGGAAGATCACCTTTTTGGGCACGTTTGCTTGGGTTAGCGTTGCATAATTTAATTACCCCATGCAAACAAGAAACCATTTCTCATGGTTTCTACAAAAATTTTCTAATAGAAGCATGGACTTAATACGTACTGCCCATTCAATCACAACTTTATTTCTTATGAAGAGTTGTTACGATGTTTAGTTAATTATAACAACGATTCTATAAGGAATCTTTATTATGAAAAACATTGAATAGATGTTCTTTGCTCAATTCTATTAATAGTAATTCGATATTGAAATTGTCCCCCCCCCCCCTAAAAAAAATACTTTCATTTAAATAAAAAATTTATAAATAAAAATGATATTACAACTCTTTTTCCATTCTTTACTAATAGTAGTTTCATTACAGCATTAATCCTTTAATGAAGTGAAAGGGCAGGTAAAGTTAAATTGAAAACGATCAACAACCTCATCATTCCCTTCCTAATTTTTTTACATAATTGATGAATCAGTATATGCAAGTGGTGCCTAGGGAAGGACTAAAGGAAGCATGAACAAATTGAAGGAACTACGAAATTAGACTACAATCTAAGCTACAGTGCAATTCAATAAGTGCTTGCTTGCTTCTAATACCCTCCACATCTGCCACTTTCTTAGACACCCATTATGCAAATTGTGCAAGGACAAAGTCATAGTAATTATCAAACTGTTGGATGGATACTTGGGACACTTGTTAAGAGGCTATTTCACAAGTTTCATGTGGTTGCTTGCTTTTTTTCCTTTTTCTGTTAGATATGTAATCATTATTTTGCATATATATGAAGAAGCGAATAAGCAAAAAAGTGGCTAGAATAGAACAAAGGGAAAGCATACGGTGAACTTGGCAGCACGGGAGAGGAGAAGAGAGGAAGCATCAGGAGGAGGAGTGGAGGAGCAGCAAAGGGGTCTCAACATGAAGGAATTGTTACTGCTTCTATAATAAAGAACTCGTCGTGGATGAGCATTACGACAGTTTGAAGAAAGAGGAGAGGAAGGGAGTGTTAATGCTGGAGACATTGGTGATGGCTTTTAAAGATGGACTAGTCTAGTCTACTCTGGCCAGTAGCCAGTCTCATCTTACAGACAACTCGTACTCACTCAATGAGAAAGGTCTGGTCTGCAACGCCCTGGAACTGGATACGGTTTGCGTACTTGTGGAGAAGACATGATGTAGCCAGCCGGGGCGCTTGGATCGGCTGTTGTATGGTTTTTTTAGAAAAGATTCGGTGAGTGTTACATATTACGTGTATAACTCGTAAGGTTTGTCCAATAGGTGGATGATGATTATTTTAAAAGTTACACACTATATTATATATATAAAAAAAATTATGAGAAATTATATACTATATATTATATATCTACATGGTATGTATCATCTATTCAAGATTTTTTCAATTTTTAGATGGTCTTTTTCAAAACTATATGATTCATATATTACAAATTATTAGAACGTGGTGTATATTACCCACTTAAGATTTTTTCATTTTTAGAGAGCCTTTTCAAATATAATTATTGCAAAATGATCTTGAAAATTATGTTTGCTGAAAGGGGTAGAGACCATCATTGTGTAAATAATTAAATTAATGACAATGAAAGCACATGCACCACTACTTTTTATTTAAGAGTTAATGCTATTTCTATTTAGCTTTTTTTTTTTCTAAATGTATTTAACTATCTAAATTTTAAAATAATTAATTTAATACCTAATTAAAATTTTTTCTATTCATTAATATTTCCTTAACTAATAAAATTAATTTTTCATTTGATGTGTTGATACTCCCAATGGAATGGGAGGTGATACGTGTCAAGTAGGAAAAAAAAAACTAGAAAATTAAATAATTAAACAAGTGGATTAACATAAATATTAACAAATTTGAGAATGGAATAAGCATATTAATTCTAGCAACTTTAATGTTTGTGTTAATCCAACTCTTTTATTGTTTAATTCTTTTAGTTTTTTTACTACTCACTTAACTTTTGTCAATTCACCATAGCATCAGTTCAGCAATGGAGTTAACTAGCTAACTAAGATAGTATTAATGAACATGAAAATTTTGATTATGTATTGAATTGACTATTTTAAATTTAAGATAGTTAATTATACATTATGAAAAAGTCTAAATACCAAATGTGATATTAACCCTTACTTTAATTAACAAAACCATATATCAACATTTTTCATGTATAAATAGATTACCATCAAAATCATACCAAACTCCAAACTTCAAACCAAATTTCTACTCAAATCTACCAAACTCCCAAACCTTCAAAATCCAACAAAAAAAAAAACAATAATAATAAATCATTAAATATATGAACTTTCATAAATATATATATGAATTCAAAAATATTAATTTACCAAAAAATGACAAATAAATAGATGATATGGATATAACTATCTTTTCCTACTATTTCTCCAATTGAAATGTAATGGAAACTAAGGGAATAATGAAGCTCTTTGCTTATGTCGCTCCTAATCTTATAGAATTGGCTTCATAACAAGGTAATGGAATCAACTAACTAGCCATATAGCACCTTGCCTTTATTAATAGCCATATCTAATGACTCAAGTTCCCTCTTCCTATGGTGAGATTATAAAAGAGCTCAAAGTGATTAAACTACTCTTAATATCACTAAATATATACTTTTTGTTATATGGCACCAAGGATTGTTTGCTTTAACCTTTTGCTTATAGAAATTTGGGCATGCAAGACCTTCAATGATTGATTAGGAGCTTACAAGATAAGAGGATCATTAATGAAATAATCAAGGGGTAATCTAGCTAGAACGCTCTAATGCATAAGTTTTTATGGTGGAATGATTCTACTAACATAACGGCCAGAAAGTATAGATATGTGTAGATGGTCCGACCAGATGGTTGAGGGAGCCTATTTATAAGAGAAGAGATCATAGCAAAATAGGAAAGTATATAACCACATAGTGAAGTGTGTCATAATACATTAGAAAAGTGCATTCTAGTATATTCAGAAAGAATATTTGCCACTAGGTCATAAGATCTTAGGGTAAAAGCTTTGATCTACATATCAGAGCTAACCATTGGGTTCTCCATGACACATAGTCAGTTGTAAGTAAGAGCAACCGAGTTGTTACTAACTAAGGTAACTCATTTTGACTTCGGGCGATTAGCTAAGGTCTTAGACAAATTAGATTAAGCCTCAAGAGTTTAACTGACGATCCAAACACGTTGGTCTAAGCTAGAGAGCCCATGTAAGAAATGGTCTATCAATACTTGCCCTTCACTCTCATTGGTAACAAGTCAACAGGGAGAGTAACCATATGGATGGAGTTGCTAAGACCATGGCAGAGTTATTTTGGACTAAGAACTAAGTGGAACTCCATGTGATAGGCTTTGAATGCATGGCTACGATCTTAACTGTACTTTGATCTTTAAAAAGCTTTCTTAGAGTGGAGTAGCAAAGCAAGCAAGCTATCAAAACTGGATGACCCATGTTGAATGGTACCATGCTGTTAGGCTAAGGGTGTGTTGTGCTAGTGCATAACAAAGCTATAGTGAAGTTCTGCCCGATGCTACCCTCTTTTCCTAAATGTGCTAAGCTGGGTGATACAATATTAAGTTACTTAATATCGAACTCTAGAATAACAATAAGTGGTGTGCTTTTGACATATCAAGCTATTATAAACTGAGGATCAAGCAAAACTTCATATGATAGGCTTTAAATGTGTGGTTGTGATCTTGACCATGCTTTAATCTCCAAAAACCTTTTCTTGGAGTAGAGCTACCAGACAATGAGCTATCTAAATTGGATGACTTTTGTTGAATGGGACTATGTCAATAGGCTAGGGGTGTGTTGGATCGGTGTGTAACTTAGCTATAGCAAGTTTGCCACCACCTCAAGCTACTTAATGGCAAACTCTGGGATACCAATAAGTGGTATGCTTTTGAAACATCAAGCAGTTGGTAATCTGAGGTAGAGATAGCTTCTCAAGGCCAATACTAAACTCCATACAAGATAAGCTCAATAAAGTACTTCATCATCCAGTTGATGTTGCATGGTTATGGCTTGGTGAGTTTAAATTAAGGTCGCAAAAGTCTTATTAAGATCACTATTGATCAGGTGAACTTCTCCAACTTTAAATATCAAACTTCGACTCCCTAAAGAATGTGGCTGACGTAATAGACAAGTTAGTGTTCCCTCCCTTCATCTAAATCGAAGACTAATGGGAGTGCCTAACTATTGGCAACCATTGAGTTCAAAGTAAGTACAACTCTTCCCTAAGGACAGAATTTGATAACATAGCTAGATTGACTAGTAGGGCCTTTAACTCATTAAAGGTTGCTTAACATTGTTCAATCTGTTGAAATTCTTTAGGGTTCGTCAATTCTTTAAAGAAATCGACACATCTATTTGCATTCTTAGACATGAACCTACTGAATAGGGGAATCCTCTTAATGAGTCTCTAAACTTCTATGATGAAATTAGGGGGTTGCATGTCCATTATGACTTAAATATTCTTGGGGTTTATCTTGATGACCTTTTGAGTGACCAAGTCTCAGGGAACTTGTCAAGGTTACTTCAAATACACACTTCTATGGATCAATTCTTTATGTCAAAGTGCCTCAGCCATTTGAACATCCCTCAAACGTCTTAGAGATAGCCTTCTAGTTGTCTTCTTATCACTATCATGTTGTCCATATATACCTTTATGTTTCACCTGAACTAAGTTTTGAATATCTCCATTACTAGTCATCGATAGGTAGCCTCGACATTCTTAAGACCAAAGGGATTAACCTTGTGGTAATACATTTCAAAGCTAGTAACAGAGCTAATAACCTTGTGCACTTTATCTTTTAACTTAATCTTTAATTTGGTTGTTGTAGCTTGAAAAGCCATCCATGAAGTTTAGGAGCATGTGTCACGATGTCGAATCAACAAGTTAGTTGATCTTAAGGAAGGGAATGTTGTCCTTTGGGTAAGCTTTACTCCGGTTAGTATAGGCAACCCACGTGTCATTTCCCATAGGACTTCTTAACTAGCACAACATTTTCTAGTCATTTCAAGTATCTTTCCTCCCTCATGAATCTGGCTTTAAACAACTTCTACATCTCCTCTTCTATTATAGCTTGCTTATCTAATGCAAAGTGTCTTCTCTTCTACTTGACAAACTTTATATTATTATCTATGTTGAAGTGGTACATTATCACATTTAAGGAGATTTCTAGTAGGTCTAGTTATTACCAAGCAAAATCTTCATAGATGAATCAAAGGAAGTTAATGAGTTGCTCTTTAAAGTCGATAGGCATCAATGCTCTTACTATTATTGTCTACTCAAAGATGGAGTTAATGCTAAGTTAGATCTCCTCAGCCTTTCACATGAGTTCTAACCTATTTTTAGGTTTTTCCTCCTATCTCGACTCTATAGCAAACACATCTTCCCTTGCTAAGGCTTTCATATACAAAGAACTTAACATCTCTTGATCTTGTAGTAGATGTCAAATGCATTGTTAAGGAGATCATCTCAAAGGCAAACAAGCCAAGCCGACCTATGATAGTATTGTAAGCCGACCAACAGTCTACCACAAGAATTCATTATCGTAGGTGATGTTGTCATCATTGTTGAGTCCATGGAAAGAGTGATGATGAGCCCAAATCGTTCTAGTTGATTGTTGAAGTTGGATAGATCGTGTCACATAGTTTCAATCCTTATTGGATCTTAAGATCCATCTGCTCATAGGCATGATTAAATATAATGTTTATGTTGCTATCGGTTTTAACCATTGCCTTTTGGATTTCAGATCTTACAATCCAAACTGAAAAAATTAAGGCATTCTAGTGAAAAGGTATGGATCCCGTATAGGTCTTCCTCTAAGAAGGATATAGAGTTGTCCACTCCTGGTCTCTTTACTTGTAGGGTAATGACTTGCTTATCTATCAAAGTTTTAGTAGATTGGGAATAGCTAAGTCGGTTCCCTTCATAAAGGCTTCAATGATTATGTTGACAACACCATTGGGGGTTTAGTCTTAGTTATTACGATTATGATTACCTTCCTCTTCATGACCTTCTTCAATCCCCCTCCTTTGAAGAGTTCGATATATTGTTTCTCCAAATTAGCAATGTACTCTCAAATATAGTCACATTGAATAATGTCTTTAAGATTGTTCTTCAACTAGAAGCACTTGTTTGTATTGTAACCATGGCTTTGATGGTAGTCATATAATTGCCAGAATCCCAGGACTTGAAGTTGGTCTTTATCCTATGAACCGGAAGCAATGGCGCTGTTGAAAATTGATCTAGGAATTTTTTCTGAAAAGTTTTATTAAGTATTAAATTGACCACTTCAAAGTTCGATAATATATTAAAATATCGTAAACCTTAATAGAACATAATTCTTCCAATTACTTAATTATAAAAGTAAATATAGGCATACTAGGTTTAGGCCACTAAATAGCAATGCAATCAGCTTTCCAGCAAGGAGGTGGTTGAGATTGGACTTATGGTAGAGATCGGTTAATCAATCTATACTTCATAAAGAGATTTATCTGGACTTAGAGCCTACCTTACTTGAATTTTTAAGATAGACATGCTTTCAAAGAATTCATATCTTTTAGTTTATTGAACACTCTCTTGAACATATGTGAATCGGTTAATACATAAATACATATAATAATTGAAAAAAAAATTATAGTTTTCTAACCAATTCAGTTCTTGATTTGGTTCAATTTGATTCTAAACCAGTCTTTTCAAACTCAAACCAAAGGTTAATCTAAACATGTTAGAGGGTTAGGGATTGGACCAAGGTCAATAAAAAATAAAAAAATAAATAATTATAATTTAATTATGAAAGACAAATTAATGTAAAATTACACAATCAAATACATAATTAGATCAGCTTTATCATTTTATGAGTCATTAAAGAAATGAGAAATATGCAACCTACATGATATATAAGTCCATTCTATAGGATCCAATTAAAACTAATTAGAGTAAAATATTATAGTTGAAATCACATAGTGCATACTCAAAACTCAAAACTCAAAACTATAAACTTAGATGATTATGTGTTGATTTTATTATTTTTTTTTTTTTTTACTTTTTTTTTAGTTCTAAGGAAGAAGACCAAAAGGCAATATAAATACTCAAAGTTAAAATAAAAATTCAAAATGAAAAATAAAAACTAAATGCACAAGCAATGGTATTTAAAAACTTAAGACTTTTAAGTCTTCCTTTACCAGAAGAAAGAAATCTCTATTCCCTAATAGTGTTGACTATTAACAAAGTTAGGAATTAGGATTGATGTAATGTCAAAATTGTGTATTTAACTTATGAAACACTAGTGGACACCACTTGTTGTGCAAAAATTAAATACAAAAAGTATAAATTTATTTAAAACATAAAAAAAATGAGCAAATATTATATATATGTAGTTGATTTAGAAAAAATATATACATAAATAGTTTACAAATTTATTGAAAGCTAATAATTATAGCAATATATTATAAATGTGGTCTATGTATCAATTTATAGTTATTATTGCATGTTGTGTTGGTAATTTAAAATGGGAGAGAAAGAGCGAGCGTCTGGGCGGGGTAGGGAGGGGAGTGGATAAATTGGTAAACAATAGGTCAACATTTAGTACATAATACTAAGATATAATTAATCTTAATGTACATACATCATTGTAACATGTATAAATCAAAATGACTTCACTTTCTTTATTATAAGAACATGTGTTAATCTAAAAAGTGTTGAAACACTTAAATAACAGTTAGGATGTGCTATTATACATAATTTTGCTCTTGTTAAGCTTTAATGCCTAAATGATTTAAAATAAAAAATTAAACAATAATGATAGAGTGAATAAATAAAGATAAGGTTAGAGAAGATCACACCAGGATTTAATGCCTCTAAAGAGGACTTCACACACACTTTATTCGATTCAACTGTAAATGCTCCATAAAGAGCTACAACCAACTTAAACTTAAACATAAACTCCAAACACACTTGAGTTATACCTTTACAACAAGCTCTCCAGCACACTAGGCACAACTTAATATTCCACTTATAATCACTCGACAAACTATAATGTAATACTTTATAAGAGATAACAATTAAAACACAATAAGCACTGCGCTATTTCTCCCACCTACAAATTAACATAAATTACAAATAAAGCTTTGAGAGTGTTTAGGAGACTTTAGCAATAAATGAGATTAATAATTCTTCTTCGACTCCCTAACCATTTACACCTATAGTCTCTTCAAGTCTGCTAGTCGTTAGCCATCTTCCCTCTCTTTTCATGTGCAATAAATGCCGTAATGACTAGTTAGAAAACAAATAAGTCTGAACCTTTTGCAAGTGGTCTAGAGACCTTTTATCAAGAAGTTTGTATTGCTTGATATAACTCGACACTATTTTGTATTTTAGGTAGGTAAATTACAATGAAATGTATCAACAAGGTATCAATGTTTGGAATTAAATTCATTTAAGGTATCAACATTTTAAGTGGTTAAAAGAGGTATCGACGTTTTGCAAAGTGCACCAACTAAGATATAAATAATTGACCATTGATGAAAATTATGAAAACTTAGTTGAAAAATAATCAAAGCATTGATATTTTAAATGAACTTTGTAAAACACTGATACATATTTGACTCACTTTGGGACTCTTTCATAACTTTTTTTAACCACTTGAAATATTGTGTTTTAAATGAATTTACCCTCAAATATTGATACATTATGGTGTTATTTATCCTATTTTAGGTGTACCTATCTTATTCAAACTACAATTGAGATGATTTAAGATGTTATGAAAAGTTTAGAGAGAGCTCTACAACTTTCACGTTTTGAATTTTAAGAAATTCTAGATAAATCTAGGCTTAAAACATATTGGTATCAAACTGCAACATATAACACAAACAAAAATACATATATATTGCACATAAAGGCTTAACATATCACAAACGTAATTTGCTTATTAATTGAACCTTTACTACATCATTTTAACTAATTTATGCATTGCATTTCCTCATCAAAATTTGAATTAAACTCTCTAATTCAATGATCTCCCTTTTTTATGAGGACATTCATTGCACAATTAACTCCCTTTCAACACAACAATCACCCTTAGTTAAGCACCCAGTTTAATAGATATTGTTGCAAATAAGTTGAAATTATGATAATTAAGTCGAAGGAATAAATAAACAAAACCAATGACATTCACAACATTCATACATGTTAATTGTGCAACTAGCATTACTCCCCCTATGGACTCATGAAAAAAGCAAAATATAATTCTTGCCATCACAAGGATAAAAGCACATAAATATGCAAGTTCATTTCAAAATCATATATGATAGCTTAAACACAAATTTATGCAAGTTTTAGTTAAGATTAGCATCATAAAATTTCACCAAAGTGCATAAATTTTCCAAATACATGTTTATGCATTTTCACTCATTCACAAGTTTAGTTGACCTACCAAGCATGAAAAAAATAATGTTTATGCACCAAAATAATGAAAATCCAATTTTATGCATTTCAAATTCAATTTTTTGCATAAAATTGCTTAAAACATGCACCATAACATCTAATTTTTGCATATTTAAGTATGGCAACGCACATATCAAACAACAATTAAGGGTAAAAATATCAAAACTTAAGCAAGTTAAGATTGTACCCCATTAACGCCCTTAAAACTCCTTGGGATACCTACAAGAACTAAATTTATTTCTTTGGTACTCTTTTTTGTTTAAGTATCTTGGGGTTAGGTAAAATAAGAATTTCTCTTTTAGACATCCACACAAACTTGCTTTTGTGACCTAAACGTATAGCTTTCCTTATTGTACAATCATGTGCAATATGACCTAAATTTCCATAATAGTTGCAAGTTCCACAAGTTGCTCTCACAACTTCAGTTTCATAATGCTTTCAACTATTGTTTCTTTCATAACAAATTCCATATTTTCTAAGATCACATTTTTGCTTTCCAAAGAGAATGCTCAAATTCTTCTTACCCTTAGTGTAACTAGCTACGATTGCATTTAACTCACTTAAGTTAGTTTTCAACTTTTTATTTTTCATTCTAAGTTTAATTAGCTCTTTCATGCAATCACTATTACAAACATCAACTTTTTCATCACATTTTAAAGTTTTATTTTCAATTTCAAGCATATCAATCTCAATTTTCAACTTTTCATTAAATTTCCACAAATTATCATTCCTATTCTCCAACTTATTATACGTCAATTGTATATATTCAATTTCTTCATGCAATTTCTCATTTTCAACCTTTAACTCATCATATTCATTCCTAAACTCATCAAGCCTATTTCCTACTTTCTTCATCAAAAATTTAAACACGATATTCTTTTCATTTATTTTAATCAATTCATTACATGCTTTATTATACAGTCACTTATTTCATCATGAGGAACATGTAAAGAAGTGGAGCATATATCATCGTCTAGTGTCATGAAACATACACCATCATCACCTGAATTTGTATCACTCCAAGTGGCCACCATAGATTTCTTCTTTACTCCCTTGCCACTTTTTGTCGTGTTCGAACAATATTGTTGAATGTAGCCTGACTCATTGCATGTGAAGTATCTAATGGTCTTCTTCCTTCATTTTGAAGTGTCAACATCATTATCCTTCTTCTTCATCCTCTTGTTTAGCTTCAAAAATTTTGTGAATTTCTTTGTATACTTATCCAACTCCTTCCCTTCTTCACTCTCGTCACTTTCACTTGAACTTAAGTTTGGGCAAGATGCTTTAATAGCTATTTCCTTTTTAATTGATTCTTCTTTTTATCTCTTGATCAATTTAAGGATTTTAAGGTGCCAAAGAGCTTCTCTTTGCTCAAATCATGCACTTCTTCGATGGCAATCCTCTTGGCTTCTCAATCCTTTAGCAATGACCTAAGAAGTTTAGACTTATTGTCCATATTAGTGAAACTTTTTTTTCCAAGGAACTCAAAGAATTTATAATATTAATGAACCTATTATGCATATCATCTATAGACTCATTAGATTCCATTTTAAAGTTTTCAAATTGTCCACAAAGCAAGCTTATTTTTGTGTCTTTAGCTTTAGTAAATCCTTCATATGTGTTTTTTAAATTATCCATAATTCTATATGAAATACCATAATTTTAACCCAATCTAGAAATGTAAAGTAGATAGTTTATATGGATCATACATAAATCTTAACCTAAGCTAGAAATGTATAGTAGATAGTTTATATGGATCAAATAAGCAAATAATAGAAAAATAAATAGATAATTTGATGTAACTAAATTAGTAAATAGATTTGAATTGAAATTGAGATTTGAAATATTTTATAAAATCATCTATTTTCCTTAATAACTTTTCTTAACAAATCAAACTGTCCAATTTTAACCCAATTCTTTATTTTAAACTCCTTTTATTCCAAATTCAAATTCCTAAATCCCAAAACAAATATTTTAAACATTTTAAAAACTCCTAAACCCTTAAAAATTAGTTATCTTTCAATTTGTAAAATCTTATTAATTTTTTAAATCAATTACTTGCTTAAAAATATCAGTTTTAGACTACGACCCAATTTAACATCAGTTTCTTGTAAACTAAACTTCTAAAGCATGTTTCTAAATCAAGTTAGTAATTTTTATAATATATACTCTCAAATTATTTTCAAATTAGTTTTGATACTTAGAATAATTATCTAAAAGATTTAAGCCATAAACCCTTATTAACAAATATCTCAAAAATTTTCCTACAAATATCTTTTTTCCCTTTTGACTTTTGGGTTGCTCCGAATCTCCTTCTTTTCTTTTTCTCCATCGGTTTTTCTCCTTCTTCTTCCCTTTCTGTTCAATTTTTCTTTCTCTTTCTCAATTTAAAATCCAAATCTCAATTCAAGCAAAGATCATAGGACAAATCAAAGGTAGAAATCAAGATCGAAGGTTGAAGAACAAGATTGAAGTAGAGGAATTCAACTAGAAGAAGTGGTACGAAAAGATTTAGATGTTGGGTTTGCCTAAAAGATAAGTTTTCTTGTTTTCTTTGTTTTAGTTGTTGATTTTGCATACAAATGTTGTATTAAAGCTAGATAGATGTAGATCATGTGAAAGAATTTGTAAGTTAGTAATACATGATCATGTATATTAAAAACCTACATATGTTTATTTAAGTAGATTAAGTGTTTGATTAAATGTCTTGTTGTCATATAATTTGGAGATGTGATTAAAAGCATTTATGAGTTCAGATTAGACTTACGAAGGCTGATAATATGATGTTTTTGATGATGTATGTTGAATTAAAGTAGTTAAAAGTGAAGAACAAACAAAGGAAAACGTAACAAAGATTCCCTTGTTCATCACAGCCGTAACACGGCTCGTAATCTTCTTGGCATAAATCATTTTCAAATGTAATAGCCTAATCACGGCCGTGACAAGAAGCGTGATCTCTTCTTATCACATTTTTCTCCTTAGTCACAAACGTGACAAGGACCATATTGACCATTATGGCCTCCATTACAGCCATGATGAGGTAAACAAAGGAGATCATGTACCCTATTACGAGCGTGAGGAAGAGGGTGATGACGATCGCGGCCTCCATCACGGGCGTAATCTATCCCCTGAAGCTATTCATAAAGAAGAAAAATAAAAAGAAAGAAGAAAGAAAAATAAAATGATATAGATAAATGATAGTTAATATGATGTGTTAATTAAATGATATAATTAAGTATGAGTTAAGTGGATTTGTAGATTTAATAAATGTTTCAAATGTGTGGCTACTTAGGAAATGTATATTTTTAGAATATGAATGATGTGATCGTGCTTTTGTAATAAATGACTATAATCAAAGTGAAAAGAAATACTTTGACAGACAAAGCAAAACTGTCCTTATTTTGGCATAGCGATCTTCGCAGCCATAGCGTAGTGGGTCAGGGATAGAAAATCGTTTTCTAGATTGTTTCTAAGTTTAAGTACTCCAGTATTGATTTGTTTACTTTAAAGAAAAGATAATGACTTACTGGTTGATGCATTGCATTTAGTTAAGCTTGTGTGTCATTCCATGTGTGATTGTGTTACTCTGTACTAAGCTTCAGCTTATTATTGTTGTTGTTGTTCCTTTTCTAGGTATTTTGTTCCAGGTATTGTAATGAGGATGATGATGATATGTTCATTTGATGATCATGATGATGGTGTTGTTGTTGATGAAGATGATGCATGGCCTGGGTTTTGGGGTGATGTTAGATAAGTGAAGTGAGTTTGGGATCGTGGATTTTATTTATATTTGTTTCTATTTTCTTGTAAGAGCTGGATTTATATTTCTAAGTACTAATTTTCTTTAAGGGGCCTATGCAGCCTAAATGTTTTGAAATCATTGATTTACTCATAAGAGTATATTATAAAATGATTTTATAAACTTTTGTTTCTTAAAAAGTTAATCTGCTCTGGTTAGAGTAGATATTTTTATTATGTTTTTATAAAGTTTGATTTCTCTGTAACTAAATCCGGTTGCTTTAGAAATCTAACTAAACAATTTCATTAATTAAAATAGGTTAGCAATGTTCGAAATAAACATATCATTCAAGGAAGCTTGAGTGTGTAATATATAAAGTATTATACATGGTGGTAATGCCTTAATTAAATTTAGGGCGTTACACTATAGTCGATTTACATGTGCAAATTCTATTAAAATCATTTTCATTTAAGCCATAATATAGTATATTCATATCAACTTCATTTAATTACACTTTCTCTTTTTTCATTTTAGTGTAGTTTATTTCATCTTTATCTTCTATAATTATAAGATCATTTTCAATTATGCTCCATAAGGACAAAATTTGAGCTTTTTAGGAAAATTTTCATCCTACATTTTCAATATACATAATTGGTGTCAGTTAGGACAGGTGATTGATTTATAGCTTAACCCTCTAGAAATCCTAAAGTATTATTAGCCATAATCTTTAACTCTAGATGTGATTAAGCACTATATCCTAGAGCTTTAACTCTAACACCAGTTGTTGAAACGCTTAAATGACCCTTAAGATGTGCTATTATGCTTAATCTTGCACTTGTTAAGCTTTAATGCTTAACTGATGCAAAATAATAAATTAAAAAATAGAGACAAAGTATAATAAATAAAGGGCAAATTACACTTGAAGGTCTCAAAGTTTTGAGTAGTTCAAAAGAAGTCCCAACATTTAGAAAAGTGGGTCAATTGGTGTATTTATTAACATGTGTCAATGGGAGAAATATTTAATTAAAACTTAGTAGACCCTTTATCTATTGACACATGTCAATGGAGACCTCAGTTTGAATCACCTCTCTAAATGTTGAGACCTCTTTTAAACCACTCGAAATGTTGGGGTCTCAAATAAACTTATCCCCAAACATTCAGACATTCCAATATAATTTACTTAATAAATAAAGAGTGGAGGTTATAGAATATCACATCGAGAATTAACATAGAGTTTCTCCTAATCTCCATAACCCACACAATGCATCTAAAGAGGACCTCATACACACTTTACTCAATTCAACAATCAATGCTCCACAAAGAGCAACAACCAACTTAAACACAAACATCAAACATACTTGAGTTGTGCCTTTATAACAAGCTTTTTAGCACATTAAGCACAACTCAAGATTCCATTTATTATCACTCAACAAACGGTAATGTAGTGCTTTGTAAGACTGATAGGAATTGAGTTTTAAAAGATATCATGGCCCTCGTCCCACCCGTGATCCCAACCATGATGGAGATAATGCTCACCATGCCACCCATGATAAAGGTCGTTTGCATGTCATTATTGGAGATTTGTGAGCACAATGAAGATCACGAGCCTCGTCACACCCGTTACATTGCCCGTGATGGCATATATAACACTCATGATGACTTGGATGATGAAGAGAAAGCATGATAAATCAATAAGATCTAATTCTCTTATGATATGAATTTACTGTAGGTGTGGTTGACAAAGATTACTTAGAGAAGAAGGCAAGTTAGGGTTTGTTTCTTAAGAGATAAGTTATTGTCTACTTTGAATTGCTTAGGAAAAAAGAAACAGATCTTAAATTGCAACTTGCTATTATTGCTTATTATTGTGGTTGTTATGTGTAGTGATTATTACTTAGGGTTTGTGTGGTATGACTAAAGGCTAGGATTACTATTGTTTGGCAAAATGTGTGGTCAAGTTTGAATAACAGCATGTATGACAATACCATTATAGAATTGATTCTTCAATTATTATACTGAGATACTAAGTAAAATTGGGATGAAATTGCCTAAGTTTAATGGATATGGGTCTCTAGGAGATTATTTAGATTGGAGTTTTAAGTAGACTAAATTATTAGAGACTTTCCATACTCTAATTGTTGACTGGGGCAAATTAATGTTGAGAAATTAACTAGACTTGTAACGTTGCAATGGCAAAATATTATATTAGAGCAATCCTTTAGTAGTTTTCATGATGTTATTACATAAGTTCTCGCAAAAAGGTTGATGGAAAAAAAATTTGTTCCACCTGATTATCAAGATGAGCAGTATAAGATCTATAAGGGTTAGAGAGTATGCTAAATTTTTTAAGACTCTCATCAAGCGTAGTGAAGTACCCGAGCCTCTTGTATATACCATCAATAGATTTGTGAATGGTTTGAACTCTGACATCATTAAAAGTATTAGTTTTCAAGTTTCTATCATTAGAGGGTGTCATCTAAACCGACATATTTGCAAAATTGTCGATTTTAATGTCTGCTCTAATGGAGAGGACAAAACTGCCAGAGGCATCAAAGGCAACTGACTCACTAGATGATTATGTTGAGCATGATTGTTTAATTGAGGAAGATAGTGATGATGTTCATGAAGAGAGTTTAGAGGATGATCATGAGATGCGGTTGAATATTCTTGTGGTATATAATTGTGATGTTGATGGTGAAGGAAGAGAGGATATTAGTCAAAAGGAGACAGGTGTTATAAGAGATGTATATTAGTGAGGTGGAGTCTTTTGATATCTATGTACCTGAGTTGGAACCACTTCCATCCTCATCAAGAGCCGTTAATAACCATATGTATTATCATATCCTTATTCCATCTTTCAAATTGTTTTATCAAGATCCATTAATGGGATTACGAGGTGAAGGAAATTGTTGTTTTATTGTGCCTGTGAAACCTTATATGATGTTTGTTAGTAATTATTGGGGCTATATTAAAGGCTATTTGTGTTGGTGTGGTGTTTTGCTTACAATTAGTGCTAGTGTAAGCAAAGTGAAGATACTTGGAAAATTGAGATTATAGGTCTGTTTGGATTGTCTGTTTTTCATCTGTATCTGTATCTTTTTTAAAATGATATGTGTAAATATATCCGATTTGCATCTAAATTTTATCTATATTTGTTCTATTTGATCTTTTGATGATAACTGTCAACTTTTTTTTGTCTATATTTATTTCTTGATAAATAATTTGTTAGCAAAAAGTTTGAAAAAGTGTCTGTATCTGCCGGAAAAAAGCCAAAACAAACAGACCCTATATAGACATTTTGAGAGGTTAGATTTTTATGAACCATTGCAGTTATGTATTATGTCAACATATGGTGATGTTGGTTACTTTCAAGATGACAAGTGTTTGAAGCAACTACTACTAGGGCCATATGAGATGTGTTTTTCAAATACTTGTCATGGTGATCATGAGTCTTGGATTGATCAAGTTCATGATGAGTGGTATAAGTTATTGCAGAAGTCCTTGATTATGGACACGAACATTAGTGGTGGATGGTTAAGAGTGCTTGGTGTAGATATTGAGATGCTTTGGGAGTTATTATTTCAGAGAGGATTTGTTGAATAAGTATCGGGGCCTATTCATGAGCCAAGTATGGTTGATAATTTTTATTTAACTACTTTTGAGTTTTGTAATTTTGTCTTTGATCTAGGCATATGTACTTTCAAAGACTTGAGAATGAATCTTCATCAGCCCAGGGATTATGACAGGGGCCAAGATTTGAGGGCAAATCTTCAAGAGGCCAGGGCAAATGATAGGGATTGAATTCCAGAGGATATCACGCCCCTCATCTCACTCGTGATCTTAATGGAGATAATGTTAACCATGATGCCTGTGATGAAGGTCATTTACACGTCGTTATTGGAGATTTGTGAGCATAGTGAAGATTACAGGCCTTGTCACGCTCGTTACATCACCTATGATGGCCCATATAACTCTCTTGATGTCTTGGATGATGAAGAAGCACGATAAAAAAAGATCACGACCGTGATTAATAGGGGGATCACTTGTCCTTTTTACACATTTTTTTTTTAAAAAAACGCTTGTTTCCTATTTAATTTGTTTCATTTATTTTTCCATGTTTTCCCTTACCCAACTTGTAGGATTATATAAGGGTTCTTAGGGTTATGCTGTCAAAATCTTAAACCTTTCTTTTGTCATTGATTGAGATCAATTACCTTGTTGTCTTTCTTGGAATTGTTTTCAAAACCTATTGAGTAATATTGAGTTTTCCCTTAAGATTATTGTTTATTGTTTCTTTTGATCTGCATCATATCGATTGAGTAAAATACTAATACGATTCGTTTTTTGGCCTATTATATCTAAGGATAGATCGTTCATACCTTTTTAATTTTAGTTTTTCATAAATCAAAAACTCAAAAACACATATTAAATCTCGATTATTCTGCTGTATAATTCTGACACAGATACTTTTCGCATCAAAGACATAACAATTACAACACAATTAACACTACCATTTCTCCCAATCACAAGTTAACACAAATTAAAAATAAAGATTCTAAGAGTATTTACAAGGCTTAGATAGGAATAAATGAGCTCAATAATTCTTCCTCAACTCCTTAACCACTACATTTATAGGCTATTTAAGTCTCCAAGTAGTTGGTTATCTTCCCTCTCTTTAGGTGTGCAATAAATGCTCCAATTGCTAATTGGAAAATATATTAGGTTCAGACCTTTTGTAAGTGGTTTGGACCGTTTGGATAGTTCTACAACCAAACATACATTCTGTGCTAAAAAGGTCTAGACCTTTTATCACCAAGTTCTAATCATTTAATACAACTCGACATTGTTTCGTATTTTGAGCATATCCCTCACATCTGGACTCCCATTAAGGTGATTTAAGATACTACGAAAAACTGAAAAACTTAGAAAGAGCTCTATAAATGTTTGAGATTTAAGAAATTCTAAAGAAATCAAGCCCTAAA
Organism: Combretum micranthum; assembly: GCA_024138025.1. Lineage (NCBI taxonomy): Eukaryota > Viridiplantae > Streptophyta > Magnoliopsida > Myrtales > Combretaceae > Combretum > Combretum micranthum. The sequence continues at coordinate 82,463 of JAMXBD010003283.1, forward strand.
ACATGCTTGTATCAAAATGCAACATACAAGCACAAACAAAAAATAGATATAGATTACACATAAAGGCTCAGCACATCACGAACACGATCTGCTTATTAATTGGAACTTTACTATATCATTTTGACCAATTTGTGCAATACATTTTCTTATCAAATTTAACTTGAACCCTCTTATTCAACAAAAAGCAAAAAGAGTGCAAACTTTCAATTTAGTATAAAGAAAGGATAAAAGGGTAAATGTATTTGCATAATATTATAATATCATTATGCCCTATTTTTCTACTTACATGAATAGGATAATTTCGCTGAACCTTAAGTAATTTTACTGATATTTTTTAAAGAATTTTGTACAGTGATACAATAAAAGGTATCAGAAAATTAAATCTAATTAGAGGTGAAATATATGTTGATAACAAAAAATATTAATTCATAATATAGTTGGAGATTTGCTAATTCTATGAATAAAATGAATAAATAAAATAACCCTATGAAAATAACTTTCATCAAATTCGACCAAAAAAAATATTAATACATAAATTGTTTTCCTCTCCTAAAGCAAAGTTGTTGCTTTTTCTTATTGACATACTTTATTAATTATCAAATCCTTTGGTAGACCTGGATATGAACATGAGAAATTCACGATCAAATATATTTTGAACTTTTCATTTCTTTGTTTTTTTTTTTTTTTTCATGTGCAAGATTTTTTCACTTTAGATGGTAAAAGTATATAAAGAAACAAAAGAGACATGATTGAAAAGATACCTAATATAAACTAGCAAACGATGCACCCGCAATGTGTGTGCAAAAACATAAAAACAGTGATCTAATGAAATTTAAAATGCAAAAGAATTAATAAACCTTGAAAATTGAAAGAAAAAAATTATATATAAACTATTTTGTTTATGCATATAAAAAATAAGTAATGTATAAGAAAATAATATTTTACAAATATATTAATTAAATTGGTTTAATAATATGTTAATAAAATTTAATTTGCTGTATCAAAGAGGTCACCATTATCTATAAAATGTATTAAATATCTAAAAAGGTGTAGAAAAATTAAATAAGATTAGAAGTGATAATGCTTAGCAAATATACACACATGATGCTTATGTCTACAAACTAAAAAAAAATGATCACCAAATGACTATATAAATTGAATAAAATGCTTTGTAATTATGGAGAAAATGATTAAAGAATAAAATCATTCATAGATGTCATTTTACATAATTAAATATTTATAATTATGGCAAAAAAAATATTTATAATTACACCTCAATCTATGGTAATAATAAATGATGATCTTTTTATTTTCCTTCCCTTTATTATTTAAAGGGTTAATGTCACAATTGGTACCTGAAATTTGAAATTGATCAATTTAGTATTTAAATGTTGAAATTGAAAAATTTAGTATCCAAAAGAACTTTTCATGTACGTTAATAGTACCTCCATTAAATTTTTTTCAGTAACTAAATTTATCAATTTCAAAGTTGAAGTACTAAATTGATCATTTTCAAAGTTTCGGTATTTAATTGCATATTTTGCTAAAGTTGAGGTATCATTTGAACATTATCCCTTATTTAAATACATTTAAATTGAGAAACTCTCTTATATTTCTTTTCATATTCTATCCTTTCTAACTATTCTCTTCATATTATATAGAGATAATGTCATGAATGGTACCTTAATCTTGAAATTGATCAATTTAGTACCTAAAAGGACTTGACAGATGTACTATTAGCAAATGGCATGCACGAAAAGTTCTTTGAAGTACAAAATTTATCAATTTTAAAATTTAGGTACTAAATTAATCGATTTTAAAGTTTAGGTACCTAATTGCATATTATGTGAAAGTTCAGGTACTATTCGAAATATTTATCTTATCATATAAGAGAGCAAATTGAAAAGGTTTTCTAAAAATGGTTTTCTTAATAAATTAAAATAAAATAAATATAGTTCAACTTCATTAGTATTCTACTAATATTGTTCAACTATCATTAATATCTTTTAAAATGTTATTTTACAAAATAATGAATATATTAATAATTTTACATTGCACCCCATTCTATTTTAGTAATAATTGAAAGTCTCGTTATTTTCCTTATCATTGGTTAAATGCATTGAAAAGAAGAAATGTTTTTATATTTCTTCTCATATCTTTTTCACACTAATAACTCAAAAAGGTTTTCATAATAAGATAAAATAAAATAAAAAAAATTGTACCACCATGTGCTTCTTTTAAAGAGATTGGCTCTATATGATCATTGAATGTTTTCCAAGTGTACTAAATCCGCAATATTCCTTTTACATTGATCTTTAATAATTAATTTAATTATAGTAGAACTTCCTATAAAATAAATATAGTTTAATCATCTTTAATATTGTAGTAATTTTGTTTAACTATCATTAATGTAGTTTCAATGTCATAAACATTATATCTATGTTGTTTTGACTATCATTGTTATTGTATAATTGTATTAATACATATATACATGCGTATAAATATATTTTGATTGAATATAGGAACATATGTGACCATCAAGTGGATCCTAATGATTATTAAATGATACAATCATAGTTAATCAAACATGAATCTCAGCCATTGAATGACTTGGAGACCAATCCTATAAAACAAATAATGATTGGACTATATAATTTTCCTAATTCCCATTTAGAGCTTCTCTTTCTTAAACTTTCAAACATTCCTTTCTTTTGAATATATTAAAAGTAAACATTTTAATCTATTAAAGAAAAAAAACGAAATATAATATAAAAATTCAATACAAAGAAAGTGATACACTTGTATAAATAAAATATAAAATTAATTCAAGTCTTATTTACATCATTGATAATTTAAGAAAGAAAATAAGATAATGCATAGAAAATACATAAAGGGAAAAAAGAAGAAGAAGAAGAGGAAAAAAGTTATACAACTAGAGTAATACAATATATTTGTTAACTAAAGAAATGATAATCACATTTTATTTGCTTTATCCAAAAAGTCATTGTTTACCTTAAAAAAGAATTATGTAGATGTTGTCATGGCAATTTTGTACGTAACAAAATAAAAAAATTCATTACGAACTGACATTACACTATTCATGTATCATCCTAAAAGGAATTAGTAACTAACAATTAAAAATTAACCATACAATTTAGGTAAAAAACAACATTAAAAAGAAAAAACTACATATAAATGTTGATATGGAAGATATAGACCATATTCTACGAAGATGTACTAAAGCTATGGCGGTTTAATAGAATTTGATTCATCTTCGAGATAGAGTTTCTTTCTTTATAGATTCCTTTGAAGACTAGTTTCTTAACCAACTGAAAAAAGTGGATATGGTAGAAGGATTTGAATAGTCTATTATTTTTTGTGTATCCAGCTGGTTTTTATGGAATTCGAGAAATAAGGAAGTTATTAATGGGGATGTGATTTATGAAGTTTCCCTTTGTCAACGAATTATGGCAAGAGCTAAGGAAATTAATTTTGCTAATTCTCAAGTCATAATGCAAATGTAAGTAGGTCCTATTTAGTGTGAAGATATGTTGGTAGGGTGGGTTTGTCCAAATTTATGTTGGTATAAGATCAACACAGATTGCTCTGCTATCAACAGTAAGAATGAAGCTTCAACTGGGGGTATTATTTATAATGATAAAGGAAGGTGTTGTGCTCATTATATGTTGAATGTTGGAGATTGCAATCCCCTTAATGTTGAATTATGGGTGGCATTTCAAGCTCTTAATCTTGCTCAACAAATGGGTATGCAAAATACTATGCTATAGATGGATAACAAGATTGTTGTTAACTTGCTGAAAGGGGGTCAAGTGGCTACATGAGGCATTGGAATCTCCTCAATCCTATCTTTTAATTGCTCAATGGAGATTAAATAGTTCAAATTCAGATACATATCGTAATGCAATCAATGTGAGAATATACTAGCTAAATGTGCTATGGAGAAGACAAGAGGCCTGCATGTTTTTTATGATCCTTTGGCTACTGTTTTGGATATTGTTATGCAAGATATTATAGGGGTTGCATTCCCTTGAAGTTGTATTGTGTAGTGCTCTAGGCTTTTTTGGCCTATTTTTCCTTTTTTTATAAAAAAAAACTGCATATGCCAATAAAAACTATGAAAAAATTAAAGATAATGTCAATTTTTGATCTAAAAATGGAGAAAATCATGAGAAATCTATAATTTCGTACATGTTCTAAAACTACTTACATTTAGTAGCAATTTAAATAATAACTTAAATAATATGCAAAATGACAAAATGTAAAACATATTATTAATTTTCTTTTCAACTAATGTACTACCTCTTTGTAGATTCAAATCCATAAAACTCATAATATATTAAATAAAACCAAATCAAATGAAACCTTAAAAGAGAACTAAAGAGAAAAAAGAGAAAAAGAAATCAACTATATTTAGTACACTATTATATGATGTTTGTGAGTATTTGGGAGAAAATGATAAAATAATTCAAACAAAGTCAATTCATTTACTGTAGACTCATAACGAAAAATCTACGAAATAGAAACCAAATTATCATTTTCTAATTGCTATATGATTTCAAACACATAATATCACACATTGAGGGTACCCTAAACGTGGCAGTCCGCTGTACACAATACTAAAGCCTAAGAATGATTACCTCAATTACGCAAAGGCTTCCATATCATGTACAAGACGTACATCACAACCAAGGAAACACATCGGAGTAGCGCAATTTACATTAATAATGAATAAGTAAAGAATATTAATCATAAAACATAAACATAATAAATTGCAATTCTTAGGGACATATCCCTCTGTTGTCTTCAAGTTAAAATAAATACACTCCTTAGAAATTTCCAAAATGCTAACATAGCATACATTACTTATAAGGAATCTTACAAGGTAACTTCATCCTATATTCCCATTACCTTCATAAAAGTGTAACATTCTTCTATGACGTCCTCAATGTCATGATCTTCGATTAAAGCCACGGGAATACTTGTTTCAACAAAATCTATAAGGTTATAAGCTTACAACTAGCTTAGTGAGGTATTCCTTTTCATTCGCATCATGGTTTCAAATAAGTTCATTTAAATTTTCGCACATATGCTATGCATACAATGCAACAATCTCATGATTTCACAAATATATATAGTTATCCGGAAACCACATATAGAACGGATATACCCCCTCGTATCAAAGGTTAGGGAATTGTTGATAAAGATCCTCGACCTTTTACTGCTAGTCCCTAGGTCCCCACCTAAAGCGTTCGGTTGGCTCGGCTCGGCTCGGCTCGGCTCGGAACCTAAAGTCGCATTCCCCGAGTAATTTGGATTCTCTAGAAAGGAATTTGGCTCGTATCCGAGCACGATAACAGCCAATCCAACTCTACGCGTAGGAGTAGCAGCTATCCGAAAAAAATGTGACTCGATGGATGCTATGCGTGAGCGTTTTATGTTTCTTAAGCCAAACCTTATTAAGAGTGGGGGGGGGGGGGGGGAATGGGGAATCAATTAATTTAGCAAACGATAAGCAGTTATATAAGTAAGTAAACAAAACACTTAAACAGGCAGTTTGGAATTACGATATTCTTATTTCTCATTTCACACATAAGCATAGAATCTCATATATACATATTCTCGGATTCTCTATACATATCCATTTTTATCTTTCTTAGTATACTAATGTCACTACTTTACAAGTACAAGCAAAGCAACAAAATTAAGAGGAATAATTCACTCGTCCATTTCGCAATCTTCTTAGTTGTAGCAATCCTCAGGAAGGGTAATCTCGTATCCTTTGTCACCTAGAAAAAAGAAATACTCGAGATGAGTATTTCGTAGAAATTCTTCTTAAACTTTCTAATTCTATTTCACTATGTTCGTTAAAATCGCATAGAATGAAATTCCAATTTAAGATGGCCATAACTTGCTCATTTTAACTCGGAATTTCGCATGTAATATACCGTTTTCTATCTATTCGAAAAGATCTATCCATTTCTAATGTTATTTTTGTCATATAAGGTTTTTTGGGTTCCAAAACCGTAGAGTACAAATTCAAAACGAATATTTCCAAATTTTACGAAACAATTTTCCAACTCCACTTCATTCAAAAATCCTTTAGTAAAAAAATATATATATATATATATATATGTATGTATGATTGATAAATCCTTTAAGTATTTAGATAAGCTTACTTTATATGCAAAAATTCTAATAGTAGTGTCTCAACAATTTATTTCATAAAACATTTCATTTTGAAGTGTTAAAACTTAACTTGACAAGTTTCTTTTCAAGTATTTTGAAGAAACTTTATATTTTCCTAGGTTATTATAAATGAATATATTCTTATTTTATTTTCCTCTTTCCTTTTACCAAAACAAGTAAATTTTTCTTTAACTTTGGTCTTTTATAATTTTTACTTCTAGTGATAAAAGATCAAAGTTATCAAAAGTTTATTAAATTGTGGATAACCTATTTATAAATTTGCATTTAGAATGGTTTTAGAAAATGAGTCTTTTCTTCTTATATTTCTTATTTAAAATATAAGTTCTTATTTTCTGAAACTTGGTCTTTTATTTCCTCTATAAGTTTTATTTGAAAAGAATCATTTTTATTGATAAAATCCTTTTTTTTTTATCTTATCATATTTATATTCTTTGAAAATAAGTTCCTTCTTTAGAAACTTGAAAATCATTATTTTCCTATGTAGGTTTATAATCTTATCGGTTGATTTTATCTTAACTTTGAAAGCTAGTTTGCTTCTTAGTTTTGTTATGGAGTTGAAAAGAGTTTAATCTTAAGCTTTTTGTGAAAACTTTGAATACCAACAAATTATTTTCCTAAGACTTAGGTTACCATATTATGAAAAGAAAGTGTTTATCTCTTATATTTCCTTAGTAAAGCTATCTTCGTTATTTGAGAAAACTTGTATTATTTCATATTATTTAATAACAAGTCACATAATAGAAAATTTGGTTTCAAGTTTCTTTAAAGAAAAATTCTACTTTTAAATTTATTTGAAACAATATCATTATATAGATATATGTATTATGAGCATGTAAAATAATAAGAATATGAGAAAGATACTAGAAGCAAATAATAATAAGCAAAGTAATGAAAAATATCAAATATTGGGAACCTTAGCTTCTCAAGATAACCCGGTCAAGAATTAAGAGTCTTAGCTTTATCAAGGCATTCCGAGACTAAGAATAGACTAGTCCCAAAAAGTATAAGGAAAAGAAAGAAAATTTTGTTTTGACTTGATATGGACAAGTCTAACACTAGAAAGACCAGTCTTAAAATAGTATGAAATAAATAAATTGCAAAGCTAGAAATTAAATAAATAATAAGTGAGCTTATATGCTCTAAAGATTATATATAAATACATGATATATTTAGTTAGATATTGTGAAGGATTGAAGGATTCTTCAATCATAGTTTCCGATCTTCATCACGCAGAACGAACTAAGAACAGTAGAGCAGAAAACAGAGAAAACAGAGAGAGACGGAAAGTTTTTATTATACTGTTTCGTACTTTTCTCTTAAAAAATGAACACTGTACAAAGCTCCTATTATAATAATATCTATCAATAATACAGCTGACAACAATAACACAGCTGGCAACAACTAAACATACTAGCTGGCAGCAAACAAACTAAACAATAATAATATATCCAACATCCCCCCCTCAAGTTGGTGCCATAGAAAGGCCCAACTTGGACAGCAAACTAGAAAAAATAGTATGAGAAGTCTGTTTAGTAAACAAATCTGCTACTTGTTGATCAGAAGGAAGATGAAGAATATTCAAAAATCCACGAGAAATAAGATCACGAACAAAATGAACATCAATATCAATGTGTTTTGTTCGTCCATGAAGACACGGGTTTCTGGCAATCTGAATAGTGGATTTATTATCACAGAATACTTCAATGGGAAGAGAACAAGGCACCCGAAGATCTCTAAGAATATAGGATGTCCACAACAATTCCTTGGATACAGCAGCAAGACTTCGATATTCTGCTTCCGTTGTTGAAGTACTAACCGTGGACTGTTTTTTAGACTTCCAAGTTACTAAAGCATTGCCAAGAAAGATACAAAACCCAGACAAAGATTTTCTATCAAAAGTAGATGATCCCCAGTCCGCATCCGAATAAGCAGTGATAGTGAAATTATTCTGAACAGGAAAATGTAGGCCAACATCAATTGATCCTTTAACATACCTCAACAAATGAAGTGCAGCTTGATAATGAGGCAGACGTGGTTGAGACAAAAATTGGCTTAACTTGTTAACAGCAAAAGCTATGTCAGGCCGTGTCAAAGTCAAGTATAGAAGTCTGCCAATAATTCGACGATACTGAGTAGGATCATCTAAGAGAAGTCCATCATTCTTCAACAAGTTTCCAGTAGGAAGAGGCATAGAAGAAGGTTTACAAGCGGTGAGACCAACATCAGCAAGTAAATCAGCAATAAATTTCCGCTGATGAACCAACATTCCTGAAGAAGTAGAACAAATTTCTAATCCAAGAAAATATCGTGCTAACCCAAGATCCTTTATTGTAAAAGTCTGATCTAGCTGACTTTTAAGAAGATCAATAGCACTATTATTATTTCCTGTAACCAACATATCATCTACATAAGTAAAACAACCAAAAAATTATCAGAATGATGTCTAGTGAATAAGAATGATCACTAGAGGACTGTATAAATCCTTTATTCAAAAGGAAAGTGGAAATCTCTTTATTCCACTGTCTGGAAGCCTGTTTAAGCCCATAAAGGGACCTCTTAACCGACAAACTTTAGAAGAATCAGCCTTAGAGTAGCCCGGTGGAGGTAACATATACACTTCTTCATCTAAAAAACCATGAAGAAAAGCGTTATTTATATCAATCTGGTGTAAAGGCCATCCAAAAGCAGTAGCTACAGCCAACAAGATTCTCACTGTGCTAAGCTTAGCAACAGGAGAAAAAGTATCATGATAGTCAACCCCTTCAATTTGAGTATACCCTTTAGCAACCAATCGAGCCTTGTACGTTCAATAGAACCATCAGGCCGATATTTAATTTTGTATATCCATTTACACCCAATTGGACGCTTATTCTTAGGTAAATCAACAATCTCCCAAGTATCATTGTTTTCTAATGCCTCTATTTCTTTATTCATTGCTAATACCCATTCTTCATGCTTAATAGCTTGAGTATAACTAACTGGTTCAAGAGTATTAAGCACAAGAGCCATAGAATCAATAAAGTCTTGAGGATAAACAGAAAAAGTATTAGCTGTAAACAGAGGATATGGACAAGGATTAAAGTGTTTAGACTCATGTGTATGAGAAACAAGAGGTGTGTGTATTAGGAACGAAAGAAGGACCAGATGGAAAGAATGAATATAAGTATCTAGCCATTGTGGAGCACGACGAGAACGAGTAGATCTACGTAAGACAGCAGAACGTGAAGGAACAGATTCAGATGAAGGAGGAATAATAGGACAATTAGACACTTCCTCATTAGAAAATGTAAGACCCTGCAGCATAGGAGTAGTGTTTAGAGATTGTGTTTGATTGTCAGACAAAACAGATACATCAGAATGTGTTATCAACAGAAGAAGCAAAAGGAAATATGTATTCCCAAAAAACAACATCACGACTAATCAGGATCTTCTTGTTAGACAAATCATACAGTCTATACCCTTTCTGCCCAAAAACATATCCAAGAAAGACACATTTGAGACCCTTAGGATCAAATTTATCAGTATGAGATGAATGGTTGACAGCAAAACATAAACAACCCATAGTTCTCAAGTGCTGATAAGAAGGAGGACGACGAAACAAAATTTCATAGGGAGATTTCCATTGCAGTTTCTCCATGGGCATTATATTAATGAGGTATACAGCAGTAAGAATGCATTCTCCCCAGAAACTTTTAGGTAAATGACCCTGTAGTCTCAAAGCTCTTGCAGTTTCCACTATATGTCTATGTTTTCGCTCAACCCGCCCATTTTGTTGAGGAGTGTATGGACAAGACTTATGATGAATAATACCCAGATTTGACAACAAGATTGACACGACAAAGACATAAACTCAGATCCATTATCTGAACGCATAACCTTAGGAGCAAGGCCAAATTGATTTTTGATAAGTTTAAAAAACTTATCAAGAAACAAAACAGTTTGAGATTTATTATTCATGAGATAAACCCAGGTAGAGGAGCTAAAATCATCCAAAATAGTGAGAAAATATTTCTCACCCCCAACAGAAACAGTGGAATACGGACCCCATATGTCAACATGAATAAGATCAAAGGCATTACTAGACTGAGAAAAAGAAGAAGGAAAAGGAAGTCTATGAATCTTAGATTGAACACAAACTTCACAATTCAATTCTGTCATGTCAGAACCAAAATCTGAATACAAATGCTTCATTTTAGAAATAGAAGCATGACCAAGTCTTTTGTGAAACAAAGATACATCAACTTTTTTATTTTGTGTATGGACATTATTGGAAACAGAAAAATGAATAGAACCTATATTTCTAGTATCATCAGCTTGAAGCAAGTATAATCCATTGGATTCCTTCGCCGTATGACATCAAGTTTATGAACTTGGTCCTGAAAAACACATGACATATGATCAAAAGAAGCAACTAATTTACTGTCTTTAACCAGACGATGAACAGACAGTAAATTGTAGGAGAAATCTGGAACAAACAAAACGTTAGATAAATCCAGACTAGAAGAAAGATGAACAGAACCACAAAGTTGGACAAACTTAGTAGTCCCATCAGGTAAACGAATGTTTATAGGATAGGGTAAAGTGTGTATGTCAAAAAGAATGGAATAAAATGGTGTTATATGATCTGTAGCTCCTGAGTCAACAATCCATGTACCACTCGTATTACTCATAGTACTATAGCAAGAATGAGATAAAATATTACCTGTAAAAGCAATGGAACTCATAGCTGCAGAATCAGCTGCTTGTTTCTCATGCATCATCTTCAATACTTCTTGCACAAACTATTGACCATTTGAGGATCAAAAACAGGAGTACTGCCACTATTACGAGTCGCACCAGCAGTATTGGAAGATCCTTCTATAGAATATGCGTCCAAGGGAGTTGAAAAATTAGATGTTGTGTCAACAAGATTCACACTTGATTTTCCAAGCTTCTGATTGACACTACCAGATCTTCTTCCTTTATACCATTCTGGATAGCCCACTAACTTGAAACAAGCTTCAACACTATGACCCTCCATTTGACAATGTTTGCAAAATGAACGTTTTCCTTTCTTCCTTTCATAACTTTTGAACCCAGTCACACCAGACATTCCAGATGACCTCTGCAATTGATAGGCTGAAACTTCAATATCAGTTGACAACCCACACGTAATGGACCTCTGTCTCTCTATCTGTTGCACAAGATAAAAAGCCTTGTTTACAGTCGGCAAAGGATCCATTGACAGAATCTGATTCCTCACCATCTCAAAATTCTCATTTAAACCCATGAGAAATTGTATTAGTCTTGTCTCTGATTCAAACTGTTGAATTCTTTCTTTGAGTTTACAATTACAAGTATCAACTCGTCCACAAGAACATGAAGGATACGCATGCAGAACTTGTAACTCATCCCAATACTTTTTCATCTTGTTGTAATATGTAGCTACTGTCTGATTCAATTGCTTCAGACTGCTAATTTCATATTGAATCTGAAAGATTAAAGGACCATTGCTATGTCCATATTGCTCTTTGATTTCATTCCACAAATCACACGCAGAAGAAGTAAAAACATAATTTTGAGCAATATCTTTCGTCATCGAGTTCAGAATCCACATTCTAACCATATAATCGGTCCTTTCCCATCTGATAAGATCAGTAGACCCTAGATCTGGTTTAGGTAAGGTACCATCAACAAACCCTAACTTCATTTTTGCTCCTAGACCTATTTTGATAGATCTCGCCCAGGGAAGATAATTCAAACCATCAAACATAATATTTCCTATAGCCATATTCGGATTATCCGACATCGAAAGATACAGTGGATCATTCAACAACATTTCGTTCGCCATTCAACTATCCTTATCGCAAAAGAGACAGAGAAAGATTGCAGAAAAGAAAGAATGATCAGATCCAAAATAAGATCTTACCAAGCTCTGATACCATGTGAAGGATTGAAGGATTCTTCAATCATAGTTTCCGATCTTCATCACGCAGAACGAACTCAAGAACAGTAGAGCAGAAAAACAGAGAAAACAGAGAGAGACGGAAAGCAGTTTTTTATTATACTGTTTCGCTACTTTTCTCTATTAAAAAAATGAAGCACTGTACAAAGCTCCTATTATAATAATATCTTATCAATAATACAGCTGACAACAATAACACAGCTGGCAACAACTAAACATACTAGCTGGCAGCAAACAAACTAAACAATAATAATATATCCAACAGATATGAATAAGAACATAGCATAATAGTAACAATAATAACGAATAACAATATTAATAACAACTTGTATAAAGACATAATAACAAAATAATAAAATAAGAATTTCATGTGCAAGAACAAAACATGAACATGCTGTTGCTTTTATTGCTCATGTGAGTTTTAAAACAACACCATATTCATGTTAAGTTACATGACATGGATAAATTAAATGGTTAGAGAAGTTCACTTAAAGTGTTTATGTGGTATGAAGATGGTAGATGAATGAGATATTACGTGGGTAGTGATATGTGATAGATAGTTTGTGTATAAAGAAGGATTTTTATGAAGAATTGGTTTAAGAGAGTTTTAGTAGAGAGAAATTTTGGAGAGAGGATTTGTGAAGAGATTTTGGGAGAGTTTTGATAGTAAAATAAGTTGTGTGAAAGAATAAAGAAGAAATGGAGTATTTAAAGAATTTTGGAGTGAAAATTAGATGTAATTAAATTAATTAAAAAATAAAATAATTGATAGTGAAGAGAGAGAGGGGGTAGACGACAATGGGGAGGAATAAGAGAGAAAATTGATTAAAAATTAATTTTAGAAGAAAAGTGTAAGAGAAGTTTAGTAATATGTGGTGTAGAATTTTTATCGGAAAACAAAATTGTATGAAATAGGTATGTAGGCTGTAAAAATAGTTAGTAGAAAAAGTAGAGATAGATGAATAGTAGAAAAGTACTATGAATAGTAGACTAGACAAATAAAATACCGGTAGTAATAAAAATACACGTATAAATGCGATATATGTAATTTTGAGCTACTGAAAAATTCTAAAACTGATATTTTTGGAAACCTTATATTTTTACGAGTCTATTGGTATTAACGAAATATTTTTGCCATCCGGTGTACCAGGCCACGGTTTTTGAAAACTGATCCCGTTTGGATTCGAAGGACACTAGAAATTTGCAAATTTGATATTTTTTAGCTTTCCTATATTAATACGAACTATTATCAATAATTATTTTCATTTCGTTATTTAGGGTTTTAGAGTGTGGGATTGCCGGATCTTAAACACCATGGTTTGTTATAAGCTTTGTTGACTTTTAGGGTTCCGATTTTACTTCTGGTTTGTTGATTTTATTCGTATAATTATAAAACTTTGGGGTTTTGTCCGTATTATATTTTTAATTCAATGTCTATGGTTTATTTCATTTTATTTGTGATTATTTAATATTTTTCAGTTCTCGGGATCATTTAACTGAGTCTAGTGTTATGGGTTGACTCCGTTTGACTTTTGGTGAAAATTGAAAATTTTAATTCTAAAATTCACCGAAGGATTTAAGGTCTTAGTATTTCGTTGTCAAGTGTTATTTGGATATATCGTTTTGATTTATGTGTTAGGAATCGGATAGATGATTTGATTGGTGTACGGACGTTGAATCAACCGATTGTTGGATTTTTTAGTTTATTTTAAGGGTTCTCTTTTTTCTCAAGATTAAGAATTCTCGTGTTTAATCTTATTTAGAATTTAGTTTTAACTTAGATCGATTTTCAAGGTTTTGGGTTTTGGTATTAGACTTCTAGGATTATTTTTTAAAAATTATGAAAATTTTAGAAGTTTACACATAAAACATAATATATTAAATAAATAATCAAATGAAACCTCAATGGATAACTAAAGAAGAAAAGAATAACAAAAATTAAATAAACAAACCAACTATGTTTAGCATGGCATTGCATTTTACATGGGTTAAATTATATCGGAAGGTCACAACGTTTAGAGTTAAGTTAATTTGAGGTTATAACATCTTGAGTGGTTAAAAGGATATCACAACCTTTAGAGAGTAAGTTTATTTTAGATCACAACATTTCAAATGATTAAAATGGGTCACAAAGTTTAGAGAAGTAGGTCAATTGAGGTCACCATTTGTTTATGGCATATGACTATCAGATCTTCTACGTTTTAATTTTCAATATTTCTCTTATTAACACACTTCAATGATGACCTTAATTGACTAACTTTTCTAAATATTATAACTCTTTTTAACAACTCAGAATATTGTGACTTTAAATGAATTTACCCCCAAATGTTATATCCTTCTAATATAATTTACCCATTTTATATGTTGACATTTAGCGAAGAAAATCATAAAACCCACATAAGGCAATTCATTTACTAGCTAACTCATAATAAAATTCTACAAAATATAAGTAAATCATCATTCTAATAGATATAGCGGCAATGAGATAGAAAAATAATAAGAAAATTAAATATACACTAAAAATTTTATTATGAAATTAAAAATAAGAGTTTTCACTTTGTCAATTGAAATCGGCTAAGTTATAATGGTTGAAAATTACGACTGTCTTGATGGTGGTGATTTCAAAAAGAGACCTATTTTGACAAATGGAACAAAAATATCCCCATTGCATTTTCTTTTATAAAATAAACTATAATTAAAAACCTACAAAATATAAACCAAATAATCATTTCAATAATTGCAACTTACAACTTGCTTGATGATGGTAACTTCATGAAGAGATCTCCTGTGACAAATGTATCCTAAACTTGACCATACTAATTCTTATATAGATGTTGTAGGTTGTATTCCATTAAACAAAAAATACACTTAAACGAATGAAAAATTTTCTAAATTTTTAAAATGAGGCAAATCAAAATCTAGATAGACTAATTGAAAATATGAGGAAACAAACAAAAACTTCTTGAAGAAAATTTGTGAATTTGAAGAGGAAGAGAGTTAATGTACGATAGAGGAAAGAGTGAGTGGAATTTTAAAATTGGTAAGTAGGAGAGATAAAAAAGGGATTTAGGTTAAGCTTCCCATTTTTCCCTTATATATTTTTTGAAGATGATCATATGATATGATTTCGTTAATTGATTTAAATAATTAGGGTAAATTTGTAATTGGAAAAGTGGAGTTAAAAATCTCTAAGTATTTGCTTAATATAATATATAATATATAATATAAATTAAATATTTTATATTGTAAAAGGAACACACTAATTTGACTTTACATTAAATGCTATTAGTATGAAATCAAGTAAGGGGAGAGAAAAAACTCAATAAATGAGTGCACTATCACCAAAATTAAATACAAGGATTCTTACCATTTTTACTGCAAAGTTTGTCTTCTAGTAGAAAAAGAAAACATGTAAGATTTGTCTATAAATAAACTCAAGTAACATTTAAGTTGAAATAATTTTCTAATTTGTTGTTTTACGTAAAATTAATTAGTTAAATAATGTTTCATTAAAATTGTTGATAGTCCATTTTGGATTAAAGGCCACTTAAGCCAAGCCCAATACATTAATGGGTTGGACTAATTTGATAGACCTAAAGCTCTACTAACATATCCTATTATGGGCGACCTAACCCTATGACTAGCCTTGGTGATCACTTAGTCATCTCTATCCTAATGATCTCTTAGCACAAGTAACTCGGTCGACTTTAGCCTGCAAGTAGTGAAGGAGTGGGCTCTTCCTACATTCTCCACAACTACCTCCAACTATCCACTCGCCAGCTGCAGCCGTAATCGCCAAGCCAATCGCTTATAAATAATCATTTACCTCTCCAGAGATAGATAATGCTACACTCAATTATTGTTTTTTCACCTGGGATACAAGCTTATTATGGCAAATTCTGACTTAAGCATCCGAGTAGTTAAGCCGAGCCCATGCCTAGTAAGCCACTAACTAGTTTCCTATTTTATAAGCTTTTTATATGACATTGATCTAAGCCCAAATTCTTGAAGTCTGACCTCCATCGGATTCGAGAAGCGACAAAAATTAATTACCAAAATATAGTTCCAAAATCGCATTTTTGAAATGGGATATGCAAAAAGTTGAACATCGCATTTAAAAATCATGGTATTTATGGAAGCAGCTAGTGAAAATATGGGAGTTTGCCATATAAGGATCTGAGTGGATAAGTGGTGATGGTAAAAGTACTAGCTTCTGGATTAACTGATGGGTGGATGAGGATTGTGTTCTGGAAGAATATGCCCTGAGGAATTTAAGTGATATAGAGAGGAAAGCCAAGGTGAAAGTTTTTTGAATGATGCGATGGATTGGAAGTGGAATTTGCTATTATCTATCTTGCTTAATTCCATATTATCTAAGAATACTGCTATTTGACCGCCACAAGAAAATGCAAGCCTAAATTAAATTGTGTAGAGTAGCTCTCATTCTGGTTCTTATTCCACAACAGCAACATATGCCATGATATGCAAACCTACTTGGAAGGAAATTGATACCAAGTGGAAAATTATATGGAGTGCCATGGTCTAGAAAGAATTAAATCAATTTTATAGTTAGTAATGCATAATGCTCTCTTAATTAATGATCAAAGATATAGGAGGCATATGACAGATGATAGGCATTATCATGTTTGCAATGCAGAGTGTGAAGACATGGACCATGTGTTTTGTAGATGCTTGAAAGTAATGGTAGTTTGGCATAAATTCATTCTAGCTCAAGTAAGATTATTATTTTTTACTCAACCTTAGAGAATTGGTTCATCCAAAAACTTCAATCAAAGGAGATGGTGGAAAAAATGGAGTCATCAATTCTTTTGGTGTTAGCTACTAGTTTCTTTGGAACTAGAGGAATAAGGAAGTCCTTAATGGTAACTTAGTGTTTGAAGGATCCTTGAACCTACTCATTGTCGCAAAAACCAAGGAGATTTAATTAGCAAATGCAAAGATGATGTTAAATATTAAATGTAAGTAAATAGGTTATTAATCATGATTGAGTAATGGTTGGATGTAACAGACCAAACTTTGGCTTGTTCAAAGTCAACACAGATGGTTCAACAAAAATGGTAACTGGTAGAGGTTCAACTAGAGGAGTGACTCGTGACTGTTATAAGGTATCATTAGTGGTTTTATGATAAATATTGAGAACTATAGCTCTATTGTCATGAAGTTATGTGGTAGGCTTCAAAGTTTACACTTGGCTAGAAGGTTGAATATAAGGAATGGAGATATACAATAAGTTGATAGTTGTCTGGTTGATAGGTGTTTGTGAGACAGACCAAAAGCACTGGAATCTAATGAGCTTGATTTTTAACTTGCTAAAAGAGGATTTGTTTGGTTGTTGTTCAACATACTTATCTTGAAGGAAACAGGGTTGTTGATAAGTTTGCCAATCTTACTAAGGATATTTATAGGCGTCTTCATGTGTTTATGTATCATCTTGCTGTGTAATCTAAGTTGTTTTAGGTTTTTTTTATGTAAATATAAAAAGATAAAAAGAGAGTGAGACAATGGGTATGAATATATATATATATAGAGAGAGAGAGAGAGGATGAAAGAGGATAGAAGACGTGACAAACTATAGAAGAGAGAGAGAGAGATTTTCAAACGCAATATATGTGCAAAATACCAATAACGCATTTTGTTTATATGATAAAGCGATGGAAGTCAAACTTTAAATCATGATTAATATCTACGATATATGTAAAAAACTAATATCACATTTTGTAAATGCAATTTTGTAATGAGATTTTGGTAATTAATTTCATCCAACTTTTTTATTGGCATTTTTTTTTTTAGTAACAATAGACATGTATTAGACCCCATTTAAGTTCATTTTAAACACAAAACTTAGCATCTTCCTCATTTTTAAATTAAAAATTTTGAACCTCTAAATTTAATCTTAATTTTATTTTCTCCATGTGGAATTCATAAACACATAAACTTAAAAAAAAGCCAAAATAAAAAAAAATTCTCAAACCATCAATCTCAATGGAATCACAAATTCAATTCCAAAACTAATAAAAGCAAAACTTTACCCAAAATTTTAGCAATGGAGATCAAAATGTACAAATATCTACATGTGATATTAAAAAAAAAATCAAAATACAATATCTTGTGAAATATAATGATAAGAAGAAGATACCTTGAAAGTAGATTGATCCTTAATAGAGGAGCTAGAAGGTCTTGGTTACTGCTTTTCATTGTGAATAATAATTTATCACTCATAACACTTTGATAACTACTAATGGTTATGGAAAAAGAGGAGAACAACATTCTGATCCTATAAGAATGTACTAGAACTATAATAGCTATTATAATGTTCACTTGACATAAAAAAGTAAAACAAGTAATTATTAGAGTAAACATAAACTATTTATAATGCCTCTTGTATTTATTACAAAGAGATGACTATTGTACATGTATTAAAAAAAAAAGACCATTGAATGGCGATTCATGTGTGAGGACTTGAATTACTATTCATCATTTAATACCGTAATAGCAGTTTTACGTAGAACAAAGCAGCAATAAATAACTAAAAATAGAAATAATTTTCCTATTTAGGGTCATTATTTAAAATAATTACTTAAATAAGATCACATTAAAAATAATTACCAAATTACTCTTATAAAATCATGTGTCTAAAACAAGATGTAGGATCGATCCATATCGCGGCCTAAAAAAGCAATTTGCATTATACACTTACATACGAACGAAACGATGAAGAGATAGAGATAAAGATGGAGGAAAAGTTAAATGTCAGACGAATAGGGGGAGGGAGAGAGAAAGAGAGAGAGAGTTTGGTTTTGTGTTAGAAGTAAATGAGTGGAGGAGAGGAGAAAAGAAAGAGAAAGAGAGTTGGATTTTGTGCAAGATAAATGAGTGGAAGAGAAGAGAACAGAGAGAGAGAAAGCTATTCTGAATTTACAGTATAATAATGCTGAAGGACATCATAGTTTGGTTTGTACCTAGAGCTAAATTACAAAAACACACCGCGACATATATATAACAATAGTATATTGCTTCTCATAATCGTGATATAACAACGGTACCTAAACATGATGTCGCCTTAACTACTTGTGATTTGTATAAATTTTCTTTATCTCATTTTCCAAACACGATTTAGTAGCTGTATATTGGTAATTAATTTCATCTAACTTGTATATCCGTAATTTTTTTTTTATCTATGAAGGGTAGACACATGTTGAACCCCTAAAAATACAAAAGTTACATAGAGAATTAATGGTTATTTATATTATAACATAATATAACTAACATATACAGCTAATTGATAACCATGTAAGAATTAAAAAAAAATTTTAAAATTTCTCACTAGTTGAAAATATTAATATTCTTCTAAAACATGAATTTATTGATGTAGTTTCTTCTTATTAAACTTGGCATGCCAAAAAGTTTAGAACATGAAGATTTTGGTTTTATTTAATGTTTTTTCCTTACTCGGATGGTTGCTTCCAAAGCACAACCATTATAACATGTATCCTTTTAAACATGGAAAGGTACTCGTAGAAGAAATTATGAATTAAAATAATAAAAATTATAAAAATAAATGGTTTGGTGGAGGGATGAGGTTTGATTGAATGCAAATATAATGAATGTAAAATTAAAATTAATGCATATATATATATAGATGAAAGGATTATCTACTATAAAAAATGAAAACAATTTTAAACTCATATGAATATAATTTTTTACTTACATAATCATTTTTGCCACTTGTTGGTTATAATCAATTATATTTTACTTAGTAACTTCATGGTATGATACATTATAAAAGAAGTTATTTTTGGCTCAAATAATTCCATTATCACTTGTAAGAATAAAAAATAAAGCTAAAATTATAAAATTCATAGCAAGAAAGCATGAAATATAAATAAACATATAAAGTGAAACCAAGAACTTTGGCTATAAAAAAAAAAAAAAAAAAAAGAGAAATTTTATATGAATAAGATAGATTTTGTATGTGTTGACTCTCTAACTTTGGCCTTAGCCTATCCGAGCTGAGCCCATTCACTTACTGGGCTAGACTAGAGTAAATTCATGAAGCCCTAGTTGACTTTCCTCCCCACTGATCTGGACGCTACCTAGATGGCTTAAACAGGACACTTCTGCTCAAGTACGCTATGTCTTGATTAGGATCAATTTGCACAATCGAGATTGTGGCACCACAATCTCCACTTACCTACTACCAACATAGCCACTAGGTTGTCCAACCAACTAATCTCCCACTCATTCACAAATGACATAATCGTTAGGTCAGTTGCTTAAAAATATAGTTGAATCACCACCAATTAAGGTAATGTCACATAAAATCATATTCTCTAATCGATTTGCGGGCTCTTCATGACAAATATTAACTTAAGCATCAAAGTGGCTACACCGGGTCTATGCCCGGTGAGCCATTAATGAGTTCTTTATTTTTCATATCCCATAACAACGCTCTTGAAGCCCATCTACAACTAATCCAGCATCTATTGAATTCAAGCAAGCAACAACATGTAAAATAAAAATGCATGCCACAAAAATGACATATTCTCAAGTAGCTAGTGAAGGAATTAAAAGAAATACCTAGCTTGTCTTCTAAAAGGTATTATTTTTATTTGTTTTGTAGATCCCATAACACCACTCTTCAAAGCCCATCTACAACTAATCCAGCCCCTATGGAATTTGAGCAAGCGACAACATGTAAAATAAAAGCGCATGCCAAAACATGACATATTCTCAATTAGCTAGTGAAGGAATTAAAAGGAATTACCAAGCTTGTCTTCTAAAAGGTATTACTTTTCTTTGTTGTTCCCTACTTGCATACTATAATAACAATAGTTAGAAAATAATTACCTTGAAATCATTTAAACTAAAAACCTTTTATTTCAATGGAATACAAAAGAAAGAGTGATTTACAAATAAATAATATTTGTGAACAAATCAATTAACAATCGATTATTGAGCTGATGCATAAATGGATACTAGTAACCCTTTTTAACTATTTTTATACATTTGATCTAACCGATATATCTTTCTTAGACTCTTTGTCAAATTTGTCTTTTGTGAAGTAAACAACAATAAAAGATTAAATTCTGCATATTTGGTGAATATAAAAGATTGAAGATGGCTTGTAAAGCTCACCAAATTAAAAAGAGGAAGAAGAGGAGAAAAAGGAATCTTGCTAAAGAAATCGAGTGAAGATTTTGAAAATTTAACTATATATAAAAAAAAACCTCTAAAGAGATAGTGGGTATGACTAATGCAAAGATGGATTGTGGTGTAGTAAAAAATTACAAAAACATCCTTACCCAAAGGTTAGACTTTTATCTAAAAGAAAATGATGGCTCCAGTGTAAATATAGTCAAAATCAATGTCAAATCTATGTATTTTACGTATAGAATTATTTTAATGGGGATGTGAAATCTAGTGAAAAGGTATTCTCTTGAATGATACAAATAATAAATATATGTTATTAATTTATATAGTATATGTTAACAGCGAAATACGAGCTACAACCCACTCGATCCACCATTTTCATGATTAGGCCCTGTAGCTTAGTTGGCCTCCAGCTTCGCCTACCTAAGGACAGCCCATACTAGGGAAGGTCTCGGCTCAACCCAGTGTGATCACCCCAGTTGTCACTCATCTAAACTAGAAGGGTGATCTACATAAAAGCCTTTTGTGAGCTCATCAACAACTTGCTTCACCAACTTAGGCTCGAAGATGAACCTGTTTAACCGCCAGTAAGCCCTCACAAGGTTTAACTCCCTTGCAGTAACAACCACTACTCGCATAGGCTCCTAAACCATGAAGTATTCAAGTCCCATCTTAGGGATAAGGGGTAAAACACAACTAATCTGGCTAGACTCCCTACTATAGCTACTTCTTAGCTCGGGTAACCCCACCACCTGAAGTACTAGGTTAGCTACTAGGTAGAGATTCACCATAACCTAAAGAGATTAGATGGGCCAATCCCTGTATAACCCTAAACACTATTAACAACCCCTTCGTGTGGTTTGGTGAAAGGAATTCCATAAGCTTCTCATGTGTATTATTGTTCTCAATAAGAAGAAGAAGAATCCATTGACTAACTTAAGCATCAGAGTAGCTATGCCGGGTAACCCTTTGGTACACTCTGACCACTTTTCTGTATTTATAAGAGCTTAACTATATCGGCGGAATCAGCTCATGCAACATATGGCACCGTCTGTGAGAAATCTCGTATTTCTTCTTTTTCATCATTTTCTCCACTAAAACCCTCCTAAGACCCTCTTAAAACCCATAGAGCATTGTTACGGCCACAATGAAGTAAGAATCAAATCGAACCTACCCCCACATAACTTGCAGCCGCTTCAATGGGCGATGAGGCCTTTAGCCCACCACATGCCGAATAAATGGTGATTGCAAATGACAATTTGTTATATCTATGACATATCCTAGAATTAGAAAATTTGTGCAAACGACTTGTGCACAAAAATGTGGAAAACAAGCGTTCTAATACCCTTCTCTAAGCTAAAATCTTAGAGCTAGAGGGGCTAAAGAATCTACATCCAGAAGAATAGGCTTCCAGTCATGGCAAAGCACATCTCTAACCCCATTGCTGTCCAAATTGGATGAGGAATCATCTAAGAGAAACCATGGGCATATCGTGGCATCACCACCAACTAGCAACTCCATCATGGAATG
This sequence comes from Combretum micranthum, assembly GCA_024138025.1. Classification (NCBI taxonomy): domain Eukaryota; kingdom Viridiplantae; phylum Streptophyta; class Magnoliopsida; order Myrtales; family Combretaceae; genus Combretum; species Combretum micranthum. Next base: position 105,336 of record JAMXBD010003283.1, read on the forward strand.
GTCTCATAACTTGAGGATGCTCTTGATGCATACTAAAAGCCCGTTGCACCCAAGGGCCCTATGAGAGCTGCTCACAGTATCCTACGAGGACACACGACATCATAGCACTTAGCTCAAACCTCCTCAAAACACCGAGAAAATGATAGACGATGGACAAAAATGTAACATGCAAGTCCTCGCTCGAATTGAGCTTACAAGGACACTATACCCATACCCTTTGCTAATGAGACCCTACAATGTCTTAATAAAGAGCACACCTTAAAGAAATAAAGGAAATGATGAGGACGTTGTTGACCATCAAGGAAGGCTTTCTAAGCGAACCTACTATCAAGGTGCTCCCCAAAAGATGCCCTTCACATAGAAGTCCAATTTGAAGTGCTCCCAAGCAGAGTTCGGCTCCCTACCATGGAATCCTACGATGGAGCAACAAACCCCGAAGATAACATCGTCCAATTCCAGTCCACTATGGCAATACATAATTTCTCGGATGCTATATGATGCAAGATTTCCTTACCACCTTCCAAGGCATAGCTTGAGTTTGGTTTAACAAACTCGAACTACATACGATCAGCTCATCCACCCAAAGCAAACAAATCCTAGAGACGAATGCCTCTTACTTCTACACTGTATGACAGTGGCAAAGCAAGCCCCTGAGAGATTACTTAGCAAGATTCAACAAAGCATGTCTAAAAATCTTAAAACTCAACCAAGGAGTGGCCCTAGAAGCTATTAAATAAGGAATTCTTGTGGAAAACCCATTTTTTTACTCCATCTCGAAATGCCAGCTCACTACGCTTGAGCAAGTGAGAGAAAAGGCGCAAAAATATGTCTGTTAAGAGGATACCAGAAATGTCAGAAGAGAGATCGAATTCAGAATCGAGCCTCCTCAGGTTAAGACCAATCAACCTCGAGAAAAGGGGCATAAAAAAGATTGCCACAACTTCAATAACCAGGCTTATGCAAGATCATATCATAGGGACAACGACAAGCAAAATCTCTTCTTGATGTACGATGAGTTTATCCCTTTAAAACTACCTTACATGACGTGTTCCTCGAAATAAGGAACAAGGCTTGCTGTCGCCACCACCTCCGATGAGACCCAGCAAAAAATGAAAGGATTTGAAGGAATATCGTAAGTATCATCACGATTGCAGGAATGATACGAAGAACTATAGGCAACTTAAAAGTGCAATATATGACATGGTTGGCTTAAGCAATATATTGACTATGATACCAAACTTGAACCACCTGCCCAGAAGCGTAAAACAGATGAGCAACAAAAGGCAGCAGATAACTGAGACAACTCGGATTAACCTTGACTCAACCGAGAATGCCATGCTAAAATCAATTACATTGTTACTAGGCCCTTAAACTAAACCAAGGTTGGGCCCCCATTAAGACTGAGCGGGTCCCGACAAGTAATGAACATAGAGCCCAAGAGAGCTAAGGTCGACACCACCATTTCCTTCGCCAACGAAGACTTTATAGGAATCAAAAACCTACACTAAGATGCTCTAGTCATCTCTACTCACATATCGAGCTAGAAAGTTAAGGAGTGCTAATCAACACTAGTAGCAGTGCCGACATCCTCTTCAATCAAGCTTATGAACAGATGAAGCACGAGATGAGGTCAAAATTGAGGCCCTATGATCATGAACTATATGGATTTGATAATCAACCTGTTCAACCTTGAGGGATCATCACTTTACCCCTTGAGCTCAGCAAAGGGATGTGATGTACGACACATCAGATAGATTTCCTAGTGGTCGATTATTAGTCCCCATATAATGCCATATTGGGAAGGGCCACTCAGTCTATCTTTGGTATGGTTATATCCCTGCTTCACCTAAAAGCCAAATTCCTCACCTTAGCTAGCATAAGGGTATGTTGATGGGACCAAGAACAATCCAGAAAACTATACGTCAAGAACAATCCATAAAACTATATGTCAAGGCTTTGAAGGGAGATCATATATGTTTCATAGAAGTTGAGCCAGAGGACAAATCCAAGCGCTAAGGCGAATCAACTAAACCCACCAAGTATGTTGCCTTAGATGACAACCCGGAGCATATGACAAAAGTGGGGAGGTTAATCTCCTCTAACATAAGGGAAAGTTTAATTGCATTCTTGCGAGTAAACAATGATATCTTTGCATGGTTGCATTCCAATGTGACGGGCGTTAACCCGACCGTAGTCACACATCAACTGAATATTAATAAAGCCCAAAAGCTGGTCCACCAAAAGATTACGAACCTTTCCCCTAGAAAAGGTAGGCTGTTATTGAGGAAGAAATAAAAAAACTCCTTTAAGTTGGGCTCATTAAGGAAGAGAAATATCCAACCTGGTTAGCCAATGTTGTCTTAGTCAAGAAACGCAGCAGGAAATGGTAGATGTGTGTAGACTACATTGACCTGAATAAGGCATGTCTAAAAGAATGTTTCCCACTACCTCGAATTGACCAGCTTGTCGACGGTACCTTAATGCACGGATTTTTAAGTTAATAGACACCTTCTCAAGCTACAATCAGATCAAAATGGATGAAATAGACGAGATTCATACCTCGTTTATCACGTCTTTTGGCATATATTACTACAAAGCGATGTCGTTTGGATTACAGAATGCTGGAGCAACCTTCTAGAGGCTAATCATTGAGATATTCAAACCTCTGATAAGCAGGAACATGGAAGTCTAAGTGGATGATATGATCATAAAATGTAAATAAGCGAAGGACCACCTTAATGACCTCCAAGAGACCTTCGATCACCTCCATTTCTACAATCTAAAACTCAACCCATAGAAGAGCATCTTTGGCACCTCATCCAGAAAGTTTCTCGGCTAGGTCATATCCTAGAGAGAGATTGAACAACTTGCTGAGAGGATAACTGCTCTAAGCAGGTTCCTCCACAAGGCGTCAATAGATGCTCAAAATTCTTTCTAAGTCCTCACGAAACTCGATAAGTTTGAATGGATAGAAAAATCACTAGAAACTTTCGACAAGCTCAAATGTTTCCAAGTAAAGCCATCGGTGTTGTCAACCCAGGTCCCAAGCAAGGTTTTGTGCCTATACCTCACGGTAAGTGACCGAGCTCTCTCATCGGAACTAGCCCAAGCAGAGGGAAGATAACATTGACCCATATACTACATCAGCCATGTCTTCCAAGGAGTAGAGTAGAGATATACGAAATTAGAAAAGTTCGCATTAGTGGTGGTAGTGTTAGCGTGCTGTTTATGCCTATACTTCCAAGTACATCAAGTCATGATCCTCATCGACGTCCCACTGAGGTTAGTCCTCTAAAAACCCAATGTATTCAGAAAGATGATGAAATACGCCATTGAACTCAATGCATATTGGGTACAATACCAACCGTGAAATGCCATCAAGGCCCTAAGTACTGGCGGACTTTGTCTCTGAGTACTCTAGTTGAAATCCGAAGATCAGCAAAAGACTACATGGACTCTCCATGTTGATAGATCCTCCACACATGGAAGGAGTGAAGCTGGCTTGGTACTGGAGGGACCTCACTGGGTTAAAATCTATTACGCCCAAACTTTTAGTTTCCCTGCAAGCAACAATGAAGTAGAGTATGAGGTCCTACTAGCCAGATTCAAGCTCGCAAGCATCAGCATAGAGATCAAACCTTAACATCTTCTCAAATTCCCAGCTTGATGTCTAATAGGTCAAAGGTACCTATGAAGCAAAAAGTGAAGAAATGGCTGAATACTTGGAGATCGTTTGATCTCTCACTAAAGAACTGCCTACCTAGGGTATCGTCAAAATACCTAGAGCTAACCACTTAAAGGCTAACAAGCTCTCCAAGTTTGTCTCCATGATAGCTTCCAATCTAAGCAATACGTGGAAAAAGTTCTCGTGGAATTTCTCCAGAAAAAATCCATCATAAACAAAAACCGTGAAGTACTTGAGTTATGATAGACAACATCACCATCAAGCTGGATAACACCAATAGAGAGATACCTTAAGGATGGCACCCTGCCCTCAAATAGAGTTGAGGTAAAAAAACTAATGCTTAAGGCAGCTAACTACACTCTGATCAATGGAGCGTTGTACAAAAGGGGTTTTAGCATCCCCCTACTCCAACGCTTGTGTCCTGAGGAAAGACAACAAATCTTGGAAGACCTCTATACCGACGAATGCAACAACCACATTAAAGCTAAGTCACTATACACCCAGGTTGTGCAAGCTGGATACTTCTGGCTAATAATGAAAAATGACTCCAACGAGTTTGTGCAGTGATGTGAGCGATGTCAAAGAATCGACTCTATCAACTAGGCCCCTAGTATAAATTTCCTATGCCTCACAAGTTCATGGCCATTCACCATGTGAACTTAATAACCTCAGCCCCTTCCCTCCTTTAACAAGATAAAGAAAATTCATCTTAGTTGGGTGTGATTGTTTCACAAAGTTAGTGGAGGTCGAAACAGTAGCAAAAGCTACAAATAAGAATGTTCTACACTTCACGCAAATGAATATCTTGACTACGTTAGAAGTCTCACACTCCATTGTAATGGGATAATGGAAAATAGTTCAGCTCAAAGAGAATTAGGGATTTTTGTTTTGAGTATAAGATCATGGTACACTGCACATTGATTGCTCACCCACGAGCTATCGATTAAGTTGAGGGATCAATAACACCATTATGCAAAGCATAAGCTAGAGTCGACTAGCTAAATGGCAAGTGGGCAAATGAGCTCCCCATACTATGGGGATACTGTACCACCAAGCGGGCACTAACAAAGGAAACCCCCTTTAGACTAGCTTTTGGATCCAATGCCATCCCTCCCATTGAACTCGAGCTACCAAACATCCGAGTCCAATCCTATAATGAAATCATCAATGAGGTAGGTCTGTGAGCCAAGCTTGTCATCATAAAGGAAACTCGGGATATATTGAGTAAAGGAATAGCAGCCTACCAATAAAGGGTAGCTAGATACTACGGTAAAAAGGTTAAACACAAGATTTTCCTCCTTGGCAACCTTATCTGCAGAAAATTGGAAGCAACGGGAGCAAAAGAAGCCTAAGGAAAGAGAAAACCTTGTTAAAGTAAAGGAAGCAATGTGAAATGGAGCTCATAAACTCGAAACATTGGATAGTGAACTCATCCCAAGAACTTGGAATGCCAACAATTTAAAAAATTCTTCGAATAAACACTACTCGCTTGTATGCAAATGTCAAAATATGACCTTATATAGGAGTAACAAGATTATGAATGAAATGAAATTTTATGATCAACTATCCTTTCCCAAGTCCTTTGAAGAGAGAGAGAGAGAAGAGAGAGAAAGAAAAAGATTCAGCAAGGGCCCCAGGAGCCTAAAGGACTTTGCCCCTTCGCTAAATGAGCTTGGGTAACTGCCTTATAAGGGTAACTCTCCTCGTGAGCTCAAATAACTCCCTCTTAAGGGTTACTCCCCTCAAGTGCTCAGGTAACTCCCTTTTAAGGATAACTCCCCTCATGAGCTCAGGTAACCTTCTTAAAGGTAACTCCTCTTGTGATATCGAGTAATTCTCTCTTAAAGGTAACTCCACTCAAGAGCTCAGGTAACTCTCCTCGTAAGTTAGGTAACCCCTTTTAAGGTTAACTCCACTCGTGAACTTGAGTAACTCCCCTCAAGAGCTCGGGTAACCCTCTTTAGGGTAACTCATGCTGTGAGCTCACGTAACTCCCTTTATGAGCTTGGGTAATTCTCTCTTAAGGGTAACTCCCCTCGTGAGCTTAGGAAACTCTTCCTTAAGGGTGACTCCCCCTGAATGCTTAAGGTTGTTTCCCCTCGAGGGTAGGTCACAAAGATCAAGGCCTAACTAGAAAAAGTAGCTCACACAAATTATGCGATAGTTACTATCAACATATCAATCGTGAACTAAAGCAAATCCACATAAAAGAGCAAAGAGCCAAGTTTATTAATTTGAAGCCAAAAACGATTACAGTAGTTTTGACTAACATCTCGGCCACATTAGTTTTGACTGGCATCCTGGGCAAATAAATACAAAATAAACTTTTTATGAGAATAAAAAAAAAATTCTCCAAAGATGATCAAACTTTCAATTGAGAACCCTAAAAGGGATTTAACCTCGAATTAGAAGTACTCAGCCCCCTAGGTCCATTACGAGCATGACCTTAATTTGGGTAACTTCACGTACAAATCTGCCAGAGCTCCTGCTTGTCGAAGTCAATAAGTTGACTAAGGGCGATAAGGTGCCTTGATAGGCATAAATTATTCATAATTTCCTTAGGATATTAAGTGCCATTTAGTGCTTAATTAGAGAATTTGTTGATAACTGGTACTCAGAGTTTTAATATATTCGTTTTAAGCGACATTGGAACAGGTCAACGATATTTATCCACATTTAACCAAACGATCAAGCCAATTCTAGCCATCATAGGTGTTATCAAGGAGTTATGAAGTTTCTATAAGGATTAGAGAACAATCACGAGCATTATCAAAGAGTAATTTGAGATCGGTAATGATCACTAGATCCATCATGCCTATGATCAAGATGAAGAAACATGATCAGAGACCATCACGGGATCGATTACAAGCGCAAACATTTTCTAATGAAGATGAAAAATTCATTTCCTTACATATCATGGGCATTATGAGGAGAAATCTGTTGGTCATAAATGATCACACCCTTTGTCATCCCTATGACGAAGAGTGTGATCGGCCTTATTTCCTTATTTTGAAAGACCGAACTGATTTCTTTGAAGGGAAATATATGTGAAACATTTCCATAAAAGGGTTATGTTCGAGTGGGCATCTTATTAGGGTATAAATACCTTGAACCCCTTAAGATAAATAATCAGTTCATACACATTATCATCTTTCCATTGTATCGTCTTTTTTTTTTTTTTTTTTGGGATCTTGACATTTTGTAGAACCTCTCTCTCCTACAAGGAGGGAGATGGTATGCTTATAGTAAGTGTTATGTGCATCCAAGGGTTTAGATTTGTAGTTGTTGTCCTAAAGAACTCGAGAGAATCCAGGAAGTGTGTCGTTCATGTTATTCAATAAAAAAGCCTCTACATCTCAATTCAAATTCATTTAAAGGCGTTTTTCTTCTCTACTCTTGTTGTTTCTTGTTATTTTCCCATTTTTATTAGTTGTTTGTGTGTACTATTATTGTATCATGTCTCTGAGTAGAGAAGTAAGATTTGTCTTATCACTATAACATGAATTTGATCTGATATGCCAATTATTTAATAATTATGTAGATTCAATAAATTGAACTTAACAAATTCACGGAATAGTGTAAGTGCGCAACACATTTGTTGACTAGATTTCAATGGAAAACATTGAGAGATGGTTCTATTGAATAGATCTAATTTACTGAATGATTTGCTCATAATAATAGAGATATTATGACGATACTTTTGCATTTCTTTATGGGAATTTGATAATTACTAGACTTAAAGCAATTTTAGTTGGCTGTTAACAGAGCAAAGATCCCAATATACTAAAGTAAAATTAGATTTGAATGATTCCAATAAGAACATTCATATACCTAATGAATTCCTGCAGATAATTAATTGTTAGAACGCCCATCAATTCTTAGATCATGTTAAGGGGATAAATAAGTCTATTGTTAAATCTTATTTGTGTTTCTTGTTGTGTCATTTTGTGTCAACTAAAGTAATTTTTAGTGAATTAGGAATAATAACTCATAAACAATCTATATATCAATCGGCTAGGTAATAGGAGGATTAAAGAGTACTAGTCTTTGTAAAGTTCCATATGGAGACGACCCTAAACTCTACTCTATTGAACTGAAATGATAGGTGCACTTAACTGCTAAAATCGAGTTTAAGAGTAGAATATTAGGTTTATAAATTATTAAAATTCGGGAGCCCTCTAAAAAGAGGACCATCACACCTAGCACACCATTCGAATAGGATTCCCAACTAGTGGATGATCTCCAATAAGGAGAGTTCAAACTTGATGCCACTAGTTGCACTACCTTCGAGCTCCAAGCCTCTTGCCACCCCAGTTGCTATGAAAATGGCCTGAAGAAAGGAGCTAGGAAGTAGGAGAAAGAGTCAAAGGCACCCCTCATGATAACCTTGGCCCTTAATAAGCTATTAGGAGGTTGAAGCTGTAGAAGGGGGACAAGCCATAATAACCCTATACCATAGCCGCTCAACCTCAACTTAAGAACCAAAGAGGACAAACGTAGCTCCCGATCAATTTGCTGAAGCAAAATAGGAATCAAAGCATATGAACAACATGCCCAAGTCATTAGCCAACCTTAATGATGGACCCATGTAAACAGGGAATGTAGAGTTGCCAACTCCACTAAATAGAGACAATAGAGCCCAGACCCCTAGCCACAACCCCTAAGGACTCGACCTCTCCAACCATAGAAGGCTGACTAAGAACAACGGCATAAGTCAATCTACTATGAACCATATGAGGACAAAAGGATTCAAATGAGGAAAAGTGTGGAACAAATGCTAGAATTGAAGTGTGATAAAGACTCTTTGGCAAAGAGAACCATTTATAGGTAGAAATAAACCATTGTAGAGTCAGCATCTAATGCTACCAAATCTTGAGAATCTCGAGTACAATTCGCTTTAGCCATCTGATGAGACCTTAGAAACATGCGGATCTCGGAAAAGAAAGCATCCTGTCATGCACAATCTCATTTGCAAACCAACGTCACTACTTACAATGGAGCTACTTTTGACCTACCTTAGACCGAGCACTAAATTGGCGAACCCATCCAATATACGCAACCACCATAAAATGGGTAAAAGGTCAAGTTAAGGAAAAATAAATTGTCGATGTCCAAGATTGTGCTAGCCAAGCTACGATATACATTCGGAAAATGCGATGAGACCATAAGTACTTCACAAAGCTATAAACGATACAAGAAAGGATCAACTTATGTCGGAGAAAGGACAACTCGTGCAATAATAAATTAAGGAAACTTGCAAGTCGAAGACAAAAGATAGTCAATATTATTCAACTTAAGATTACAACCAGTGAAGCCATGGAAAGGCCAAGAAACAAAATAAGCTCATGACAAAGCTTACCCCACAAAAAAGAGGGGGACGGGGTTGAAAGACGAGACTCAATCCTCGACAAGCAACAAAGATCTTCTCGCTTGTTACAAGTAGAAGAGCTACGGTAGAAACCTCCCCTTGACCTTTTAGATGAGCATCACCAACTGCTTCGCCCTGGTTGCCTACTTGGGGCTCAACTCCAAGCACAACCCTAAGGATTGCAAGCCTCTAAGCTTACTGATATGGTCCTTGGGTCATAGTTTGGGGAACGCCCTCGCCCTGCTCGACCCTTAGCACCTCATCAGTGACGATACCTTCAATTTAATATATGATAGCAGTGCCCCCATCAACCTTAGCCATGCTTCCTCTCACCTTCTTCTCCTTCTTCTTCCCCGCCCCCATCATCTCTTAAGGCAATCTCTCCCAAGCGGATAGCTGAGATTCTGAAATCAAGCTCAAGGTGTTGCTCCAATACCTCATAATGAATGACTTGAGTACTCTCCTTCCCAATAGCTTATTATATATCCCTCCACCTCTGGCTCACAAAGATCATGTCCTGATCACACCTTTTGGCCGTGCTAAGAATAACCTGACTACCCTTAAAGTCAGCCACTTATGGTTACATGGCAATCAAAAGGAAAAAGAAAGTGAACAAGGAAAGCGAAAAGGTGACCCAACAGAAGATAACTAACCTTTAAGCTAGAGTTCTCCGCTCTTAGCTTGTATTAAGTTACAGTATGCTCCTTTACATGAAAGGACAAGCTATCATTTTTCTTGTCTTACACCCTTCCACTCATTCTCTAAATCAGTAATTATAGCTTTAAGAGAGGACCGCATTCATAAAGCTTTGTCAATCTCACACTGGGCACAGATGGCTGCCAGCTTGGCCTACTCAATTAGTTGCCACCTTTTGTCCATTAGCTTAGTAACACTGCTCTGTAACCTCACCCTCTCCCACCTCTCTTCAAAAGCCACCTTCTCCAGCTTGGTGATACAAACCTTCAACCGTTGTAGCTCCACATTTACCTAATAAGGAAATGTCAAGTTAACAGGGCCAACAAGAAACTGAAAAAAAAAAAAAAAAAAAAGTAAGGAGCAACATAACTCACAATGCCCCAACTCTACCATGCATATCTTGCAACTTCGGAAAGAACCGTTAATGCCTGCAACAATAGAAAACAAATAAAAAAAAAAGAAAAAAGAGAGAAAGAACAAATAAAGGGTGAGATAACAAAAAACGCGACTATGCCTCATACAACTTGTGAGCTGAGAAGTCAAAAACATCATCCCTCGACCTTAGCTCACCTAAAAACGTTTTCACTGTACCCTTATCCTCCACTGTGATGAGGTCCTCAAACATCCCCTAATCCACAGCAACTTCGCTCCACTTAAGAGCCCTACCCCTTGTAATGTTAATTAGAGCACAAAGGACAGCCCCGACAACCTGATCTTTAGTAGCAATTGACCAAATTGGGTCGCTAGTGCTCCCAGCAGCCTCAACCCTTGGCAATCCATGCCCAACAAAGGTAGCAGCGATAAGAGAAAACAAGGCTGACTTTGCACCTTGGGCGATTAAAGACAAGGCACATATGCACAATGTGTAAACTAAGGTCATTTGTAGGAACCTCACAACACCTCGCTCACACCTTTGTGGGCTCAGCAATGGCTCAACAAGGACCTTAGCAATAAGGGCAGGTTCATCTCACCCCTCAATCTCAATAGCTCGTCCCTTCACAAGCATCTTTCTCTTGACACCACTTATCTTCCTCTTCTTAGTTGAAGCACTTAGAAGGAGCTCGACAATATCAATCATCTCCATTGGTCCCTCTGCTAAAATACCATAGGAAACATTAGTAATAACAAAATTATGAAGTATGCCCAGTCGAGCTCACCTACAAAGAAAAGAGGAAAAACATAACAACTAGCCAAAGCCTTCTACGTCAAGAGCTTGACTAGACAGCCTCCATGAAATACCCTAAATCCTAATCTAAGTTAGAAATATAAAGTGCATAGTTTAAATGGATCAAATAAGTAAATAATAGAAAAAAATTGATGTAACTAAATTAGTAAGTAGATTTGAGTTGAAATTGAGATTTGAAATATTTTACGAAATCATTTATTTCCCTTAACAACTTTTCTTAATAAATCAAACTATCTAATTTTAACCTAATTCTTTATTTAAACTTCTTTTATTCTAAATTTAAATTCTCAAATTTCAAAACAAATATTTTAAATGTTTTAAAAACTCTTAAACCCTTAGACTTTAGTTATCTTTCATTTTCTAAATTTTTGAAATCAATTACTTATTTAAAAATACCAGTTTTAAACCCGAACCCTAATTAAATATTAGATCTTCACAAATTATATTTTTGAATTACGTTTTTGTATCAAGTTATAAATTTCTAATATACATGTTCTCAAATTATTTTCTAATTAGTTTTGATACTAAAGATATTAATCTAAAAGTTTTAAACCCAATACATTTACTTTAAAATATCTCTTAATTTTTCCCAATATATATATATATATTATACACACATTTTCTTTTTCCTTTCTTTTTCCCATTTGGCTGCCTTCTCTCTCTTTCCTTTCCTTCCTTTCCATTGTTTCTTTTTCTCTCTCTTTCTCTTTATTCCATTTCTCAAAACCAAGCCCCAAACCTCAAATTCAATAAGTTTATAAAGGAAATCAAAGATAGAAAACAAGATAGAAGATGAAGATGATGGTAGATATAACTGCAAAAGCTTAGGAGAAGTGTTGGTAGAAAGAATCAAGATGTTAGGTTTTTGCTCAAAGGATAAGTGTTGTTATTTTCTTTGCTTTAATTCTTGTATATACATGTAAATGTTGTATTAGGACTAGAATTATGTAAAACATGTGATGATAGTGATAAATCAAAGACCAATGAACATATTTGTCAAAACCTATATATATGCTTTTGAGTAGACTAGGTGTTTGATTAAATGCTTGTTGTAATATGGTATAGAGATGTAATTAAAAGTAATTATAAGTTAAGATATGCATGGCAAGGTTGATAATATGATGTTTTTATGTGTATATTGTGTTGAAGTAGTTAAAACTTAAAGAACAAACAAAGGAAAATGTAATAGGGATTCCCCTGTTCATCACGGCCGTTACATGGCCTGTGATCTCCTCGACATAAATCATTTTCAAACACAATGGCTTGATCACAACCGTGACAAGAAGCATGATCTCCTATGATCACATTTTTCCTCTTGATCATGGGCGTGACAAGGCCTGTATCGACCATCACGACCCCTAAAGCGGCCATTATGAGACAAACGATGGAGATCAAATACCCCATAACAAGCATGATGATGCTAGTGATGATGATCACGGCCTCTATCACGCGCGTGATTTGTCCTTGGTTATTGTTCATTAAGAAAAAAAAGAAGAAAAGAAAAAGAAAGAAAGTAATAAAAAAAATAAAATGAAATAGATAAATGATAGTTAATGTGATGTGAGTAAATGATATAATTAAACATGAGTTTAGTTAATTTATAGATTTAATAAATAATTGGATCAATTGTAGAAGTTAGACATAAAATGAATTTAGTTAATAAACTTAAGTTCAACTTGACTAAATAAGTTACAATTGATTAAAATGAATTAGATTAACTAAGTTTAACTAACTTAGCTTAGTAATTAGATTAAATGATTAATTTTAATCAATTTTGATAAGATTAAATTAAACTGAGTTAATAGTTAATAATTGCTTTAGAATCATGAGTTAGGATAAATCAAAATTAACATGGGAAATATGTTGCTTCATATATGTATTTGCTTAAGAATTGAATGTTTTTGAAATATGTATGATTTGATGATGTTTTGTAATAAATAATAATCAAAGTGAGATACTTTGACAAATAAAGGAGAACTGTCCGTATTTTGGCGGAGTGGTATTCGTAGCCATAGTTGAAAAACTCCTTTTGGAATGGGGAAAAGGGCATATTTAAGCTAAACTGAAATGCTTTACTATACAAAGCAAACTTTTGGCCCCTGAGAAGGTAAACTCGATCTGAGCTCGAGGGTATTGCAACATCCTACTCCCAAGGCACTCCATACATCTCCTTTTGATGAATTGACTAAAAGGCCTTCTCTATGAGAGTGCAACAAATTTTGTAGGAACAATCGCCTATTGTCGCTTTGGTATGGAGGGGAACAACTACCCTTTTATTGAGGCTATCGAGAGGATACCCGTCAATAGGGCATCAATAGAGCCTATCGGCTAATTACGTAAATGAGGCCACCTCCACAATGGCCTTTCTCCCACGTTAATGAGACCAAGACCTCTCTTCATGGCCGCTTATAGAGGCCGAACAATTACCTCCTGACCTATTATTTCCTCTAAGGCACGAGTCTCCCTCACCTCTCACCACCTCACCTGCAAGTCTGCTGTACCTTGCCTTTGGATTCGTAGGAAAAAGACTGAGTATTCGATTACATTAGCTCGACATCTCCTCCAGCGACAAATAAAAGAGAAAGCTTAAGAAGAAGGAGCTTTCCTATAAGAAATATGAACTCGTGCTAATCGTAATTGTCGTGGAGATGTTTTTTGTGCAGAAGAATGCAAGCATAGGAAACGGGAATGGAAGCTGAAGAGATTAGCTACTGACCCACGCTGGGGAATAGCGCGACCTAGATTAGCTAGGTGGTAATCAGGGACCTTAGGCCCCTACCTCACGAGATGAATCTAGGGTAATCACTCTCCTCATCCCTGCATAACGAGAGTAAGGGAGACAATTGTTGATAGCGAAATATGAGTTATAGCCCACTCGGCCCATCATTGTTACGATTGGGTTCTGTGGCCCAATTGCCCATTAACCCTGCCTACCCAAGGACAAACCATACTGGGGAGGGTCTTGGCCTAACCCGGTGTGATGACCTCAGTTGTCACTCATACAGACCAGGAGGTGATCCACATAATGGCCTTCCATGAGCTCGTCAACAACTTGCTCTACCAACTTGAGCTTGAAGATGAACCCCTTCAACCACCAACAACCCCCACAAGGTTCAACTTACCGGGAGTAACGACTGCCAGCTTGCCTAGGCTCTTAATCATGAAGTATCCAAGTCCCATCTTGGGACAGGGGTAAAGGGACACCACTAGGCCAGCTAGACTCTCTACTATATCTGCTCCTCAACTAGGATACCTTTGCTACCTTGGGTGCTAGGTTAGCTATCAAGTAGAGATTTATCATTACCCAGAAAGATTCAGTGGACCCTGGTATGACCTAAACACTATTAATGCCCCCTTCCTAAACGGTGGGGGTTGTAAAACTTAAAATTTAATAGTTTGAAGAAAAATATTATAACATTTATTTTTTAGTTCACGATTTACATATTAACCAACTATCCATATAAAAGTTTTCATTTTTTTTATTATTGTGGAGTATTTGGACCCATTTGACTACTTAGATCAATGGGCTCATGATTAAATTGGTCGGATCAAACAATTTTAATTGATTCAACAAAAAGGAGGCTGAGTTTAGATAAATTGGATCAAATCACTGGGCGGTCCAGGTTCATAATGAACAGTCATGATATTTGGAACGTCATTTTAACATCGTTTTTAAATAGAATAGATATTTAACATATACTAAACTAATACAGATATGATATCAATAAAAAAGCTATAATCTGACTTATAAATTAATAAAACTGAATCGGTAATGATAATAGTAATAAAATATTAAATACTCTTATGGGGAAAAAAGGGGGAAAATAAAAATATTGCATAAAGTAGTTTCCGTAAACACTCCAACCAGCTCACACAGGTAACAAACTGATTGATAAAGCTAAAATTCTGGTGGCTGGACGGGCGGTCAGTCCTAAACCATCGTCGTGGGGTGAATCTCTAAAAGATCACAGCGAGACACCGACAGAGACTGAGAAAGAGTGATGGCTAGTTCCGATCCCGATAAGATGATGGCTAAAGCCGAGAAGCTGTAACGTCAACTTTCTCCTTCTTCTTCTCTCTCCTCGAATTTTTAGAATTGAATAATAGGAAATGACGATCCTATGGAAATTAATTGATACGTTTTCATGATTGAAACAATTTGATTTTAAGGCATTGATTATAGGAATTTCATAGTATCAAATATAGCAGTGGCAATATATATATGTATATATACATGATGAATCTGATAGTGGTTTAGATCATTATAGTTACTTGAACTACGTGGATTAGATCTTCAAGCAAGTTCATGTTTGCTTAATTATGTTGAAATTAGGATTTAACTATGTCTTTTGTGATGCCTTAGCGAATCTATGGTAAAAGTAGTTTTGTGTTATCAAGATAATCAGGGCTATCTATACGATACAGCACAAGCTCTAATTATTCGGTGAATCTTGTTTTCAGAAATAGAAAAGTTTAAGATCTGTGGATAGGAAGTGATGGTTTCAATTGTATTGCATTGGTATTGCATAGGTGAAGTCAATACCTTTAATCAGTTTGTTAGATGCTTGCCATACATTATATCAAAAGGCTTTTTCCATCACACATTTGCACAGAAAATCGAATTTCTTTATCAATTGATAAACCCAAAACTGCCATCAAAGCACATGAGGATTACAACGTGTTTTGCAAGTTTTAAAGTTTTTGAGATAGTCATTGGGTGGAATTTAAGTTCGTCAAGATATCACTGCTCTTTTTTCATAAATAATTCCTGTCCCCAACAGCTGAGTTCAATTTCTTTCCTTGTCAACAGAACAAAACTGAGTCTTACAAGGTGGTCTGCTGATTGGAGGAGTGCAACTGGCCTCTATGAGCAGGCTGGTAGGTCACAAACCTTCTACGTGCACCCTGTTGCACTACCATACTGCATTTCCTCTTATTGATGTATAATGATAAAAGATAGTGGCAGTATCCACTTATTTGGTTTTCATTCTGCCTCTGTTAAAGCTGTTGCATATAGGCTGGCAAAAAAATATGAGAAGGCAAAGGATGCATTTGAAAAGGCTTCAAAGGGACAGGAGATGCTATCTTCGTATCCTTTTTCTTGATGTATTGATTTTACACATCCATCCATATGTGCTCTGTCATTGAAAGCCTTGACAGGGTAAAGGCCCTGGGATGCAGCTAAGCATATGGAGTCTGCCGCATCGCTAGCTAAGGATTTAGGAAACTGGAATGAGGTTGCTGATTTTTATAGACAGGCATCAGAGTTGTATAATGAATGTGGGAGATCTCAACCGGCATCAGATGCTCTTGCAAAGGGTGCACGGTAAGTATTTTCATTATGTGCAATTTCTTCATGTATATTTGTATTGTTGGCAAATGTTCTGAGTGATGTCCAGTTATAATTTCATTAGGAGTTGACTTGTAATTCTTGGTGATTTAACTGTTGTTTGAAGAATCTGTTTCTCTCTCTCTCTCTCTCCCTTTTTTTAATTCCCTTTGTTGGGTTAGGGGGTGGGGGTGGGTTGGGGTATGGGGTGTGGTGAGTAGTGGCGGCTAGGTGGGTGTTTGTGCATTCATGCATGGGGGTGTTTTTATATGGGCTTTTTTGCTGGCCTGGCAATAATTCATCTAATAGTACTTGTGAGCAAACTCTGCTGTGTTTCCATCACATCTTTGGCTATTTGTAAATATTATTGATCCATGTCCAAATTACTAAGATGCCATGCATCAATGCTGCTGATTTCTTTTATGCCAACTGATAATCATTGTTTGTACGTTAGCAACTGTTATCTCATGCCATGCCATGAGCTTCACCACCTCAAATAGGTATATCTTAATATATGTGGCAGTGCTCTTGAAGATACTGCACCTGATGTGGCTGTTCAGCTCTATACTGATGCTTGTGTTTTCCTTGAAGAGGATGGCAAAGAACAGATGGCCTTCGATCTGTATCGTGACATATCACGTATTTATATACAGCTTGAAAGGTTAGGATTCTCTCATTGAGAATATATCCACTTACGTGTTTGTAGTATGCTATGTGGTCTGCTCTTTATTTTCTTTCAGTTCCTTTATTCCCATGTTTGAATTGTTATTCTGATGCTAATGACCTTTACCATTGCTGTAAAGATGATCATCAGTTAGATTAGCAATTGTATCTAAAGCATTTTTATTTTTTTATAGTAAGTAGGATTTATCTTTGACTAAGATTTTGAGGAATGGTCCTATATAGACAAATGCCTGATTCATAAAGTCGGGAGTATCCTGTTTTTTGAACTCCCTAGGTGGGGAGAATCCTGATTTTTTTAGCTCTCTTTTATGTGTGAAATTTTCTAAAATTACGCAAATAAATGGGAGCTGTCTTTATTAGCCAAAAAAAGAAAAAAAAAAAAAATGGGAGCTGTCTTTTTATTATATCCACCATCCTGTACAAGCTCATGCTTGAGATCTACCTTCTATCAGTTCATGACAGCTTAAAATTTACAAAATGCTGCCCAATAAATGTAGCTCAAGCATTTTTTAAGCTGGTGCCTTTTTACCTTTTCTTACAGTTTTGGTTCTGGCTTTATGGAAGTTTTTCTCATTGGTATTGGCTATTGTGATTTTTCCATATATTCTTCTGAATAGAGAAACATAGAGCATACAAGATGTATGAATATTCAGCGACCTCTATTTGAATCCAACAGGCTCAAATTTCTGATACAACAACAACCACAACAGTCAAATTCTTGTTTATGGGTATACCTTCTGTTTATTCTAATCGATACAAACTTTGGCCAATGCAATTAACGAAAAAAAATTTGGCCGGTACCGTTATGTGATTTTTCAGTTCTTGGGACAAAGCTATGGTTCTCAAAAACCTTCGTGACTTTTCTGATTCATAGAAATAGGTGTCCAATTCTAAAAGCTGTGGTATTCCATTCTTTTTTTGCTGTACTCTACTGGGATATTACCCACTATTATAGTGATGCTTCTATACCTTTTGCTATGACTTGCTTAAATTCTTGTTTTCATTTTCAAGCGCATGGTGCAAAAGTCGTAATAATATAGAATGCCTTGTTCAATTTTGCAATTGTTATCTCCACATTAGATCTTATAGTTTTGCCGATAATTCTCACACCAGGTTTTAAGTGGATCTTTTTAGGTATGATGATGCTGCAACTTTCTATCTAAGGTTGGGCCTTGCAGCAGATAAGTGCAATGCTACCAATAGTCAGTGCAAGGTTTGATATTTGATTGTCTATAAAAGGATTTCTCTTCTTTTTCTTTTCTTTTTTTTTTTTTTTCTAATGCATGAGAAGGAATAAATTTTTTCGAGTGGCTTGGTATGGTAGTAGTCTCACTTACTAATGTAAACTCCAGGCGTATCTAAGTGCAATTGTTGTATACCTTTATGCTCATGACATCAAGCAAGCAGAGAAGTGCTACAATGACTGTTCCCAGTAAGTACTTATTTCTTCTTGGATGTGCCTAATATATCTTTGTTTACCTTTTCTTGTTTTCTTTTCTTTTCTTTTTTTTTCCCCTTAATTTAAATCCATTATTTTTCTTTGATTTGTCATGAATTGTGTTAGGGGGGAAAATTCCCTCGTTTTTAACTACTTGTCAAAATGAATGGCTGAATTCTTCATGTGCATAAGAGCTTAATCATTTCATCTATTTGTAGGATCGATGTGTTTTTAAACAGTGACCAGAATCGTTGTGCTGCTAAACTTTTCTCTGCCTATTCAGAAGGTGATATTGAGGAAATCAAGCGTGTGGCACAATCAAGCACCATCTCACATCTTGATCATGCAGTAAGTACTTTTTCATTTTTCTACTCTTATGTTGCTATGCTTTGTATCTTGAACCTGCATTAATGCATTAAATAGATATTTCCTGCAGTAGATTGGGATTCAGCTTCACGTTTGTTGATTGCTAATTAACATTGTTGCCTATTCAATTGATTTTTGATAAACCATCCTTGTAATGATATTTAATCTGATAGAGAAGTAAACACAGGCATGGTTGGATTAAGTGAAATCATTTGCTTAGTTATTTAAAAAAATGAAATAGAATTTATTTAGATTGCATTGCATGTGGAAATAATTTTACTGTAAAACTCTTGCATTAGTCTTGATTTCGAGGTGTTTGTATGTTCCTGCTTTACCAGTATTTGATATATACATATATGTTGGAAATGGTGTTCTTTTGATGATAAAGCTGAAAACTCATCCAGCTGTTCTTATAGCTTAGATTATAACTGAAAACCAGGGAGCTCCTTTAAACAGTCTGTTCCTTCTATATCAAGTATATTTTTCTTTCTTTATTTGTCTTCATAGTTAGCTCTACTAATCTTAAGCTTCTTTGGTTTCTGAGGTGACCTATTGATTACTCATTATCTTTGGGAAAAATTAAAGTTTAACTCAAATTTAATTATGTCTTCTGTTTTCGAAATGCCCTTTCATTCGATGTTGAATTTTGAAAGTGGACAGATTTTTCCACCTCCAGTAAATTAATAAAATAATTGTGTGGTTGTCATGCAAGTGGGTGCACCATTTTTCAGCTCTATTTGAAGCAGATGCAACTTTTGAGATTATTATTGAATGTGTGTTTCATGTTTGGTGGATGGTCTTGCTTATGTCATGTCTGGTGAGCTGCAGGTGATAAAGCTCGCAAGAAAGTTGCCTACAGGTGATGCCACCGCCCTAGCAAAGGACACTTCTCATGAAGAGGAAGAACCACTTGATGAGAATGACCTCACTTGAGCGTTGTCATCATTCTAACAGTAACAATGATCTATCGTCTACTTTATGCGAGCTGTTCCTGCAGGTGTGTTGTGGCATGATACTCTGGGAGGTTGATCCAAGTTAGTACACAAGGATCACCAGCAACCCTTTGCCCTGTGTCTTCACTAATGAATCTGCTGTAAATATTCCCCCGAGTCAATGTGGAAAATTGAAATTTTCAAGTATGTTCCTCATATTCCCCCCGTGTTTGCTATGTGCTGTAACCATATCCTTTCTCTTGTTTAAAGGTTTTTTGGCTTGCAAACAATGGATGGTTGTACAATTTATGAAGTCGAGACATTATATAAAGCATTATGTTCCCTTTTGGCTGATATAATTTAAAGAAACTCAGTACGCCCACATAATTAGAAAATGTTCCTTGTATTTGTTTTAGAAATTCTATGCTTGTCGCAAAGTCTGTCTTTTGAAAGTTGCCTAAGAGACACCAACAGCTTGTAGCTACTAGTACTGGATAGGGTCTTATGGATAGAACATCAAAAATATGTAAAAAGGGATAAAGGAATAAATATTCTTTTTGTTCCGAGAAGGAATCACAATCCTATCTAGCAATAATGGAAAATTTGTGAAATTGTGTTTCTGCAAACCAAATAATGGTTCCGTAAGCATTTTAGTATCAGACGTTAAAAGAATCCTAGTACCCAACTCTCAGTTTTTTTTAAATCTTCCAAGTATCACGTTCTTTTAACAAACATGATGAAAATATCATCTATAACCATAAAGAAAAAGTGGGAAAAAAAAAATAATAAGGATGACGATAAATGATAACATGGTCTTCCTCGTTTTAACTTCCTCCAAAACTCTAGAACCCTAGCCACAATCAACAAAACTGCTCCATTTTGTCCCCATCGAAAAAGTGTTCTCCAATGAATAAGTAGGGAAATTGCATGGACATGTAGATGTAGATCACATCGAAGAGGTGGTGGTTGATTTTGTGATGCTAGCTAGCATAGAAAATTCAAGTACCATTATTAGCTCTAAAATCAATGGAAGAGAACAGCTGCTGTTGAGTTGTGAGCTCATTTGGACAGCATTTAAGAGAACATTATGTCTAGTCTTCATTTTGTGACAGGACAGAGCACAGTTGTATTTGGACCTAAAGAGGACCAAGAACTGCAATTTTGAGAATACACAAGTTCAATAATAATAAAAATATTTATTATTATTTGTAAAGACTAGATTCTTCTTCCAACCTGATTCGTAGCACATTAGTACTTAATGTTAGTGAGAGAAGCAACTTACCAAAGCTCAAGAAGGCTTCGAATCACCTATTTGTAACTAAGGATGAAGGAGGCACTGAGATAGTGAGAAAGCAACCGAGGAATGAATGATGTGTTTCATGCCCGATAAAATCACAGTTGAAACCTGCAATTTTATATGAACCAGGAAAAATCACAAGTTGTAAATACGATTCTATGATATGTATGGCATATTTCACATGCCATTTCCTATCACTAACATCCAACTTAACTCACATGTTTCATATGCAAGTATTTTTGTAAAACTAAGTTGCGTCTTCAAATTGCAATTCAAGAACGGTAATTTCATAATTAATTTCGCCACATCCTATTTCTACAATTGGGTTCTATAGAAGCGGTAGATTGACCAAAAGCTCGATTGTTTATTTAATAAAATAGTATGGTTGTCATTAATTAAAGCTCAAGAAACATTGTCTTATACCAAGCTCAACAGAAGATACATTTAAGATGAAGTAGGATCAACTTTGGCTTCTCAAAACATCCAATGAATAAAAGTTTTAATTGCCTCTGTTTGTTATTGTATTTAGGGTTGTCAACATTAGAAGCTTCTTTCTCTGTATAGTCCTAGGCTCAAACACTGAAAGGCATACTTTGCTTCTTCCCTTTGAAAGTACAGAAGAAGAGGCATAATGGTCTCTTCAACCTTAGCAGCAATGGACAAACCAGCTACAGTAGCACATCACCAGCAATAAACATATCATGAGTACTTTGAATTCCTCCTCATGCCATTAGAGCTTAACATATGCGCCTTCCATATTCAAGCACTTACGAACAAAGTTTTTAGAGGGTACTGAAGGAAATTTTTGTTGGATATATTACTTTTATAGTAAAACATGGGTGAAAGTGGAACACTTGCAAATTGTACATCTATGGACTATGTTCACGTTGCTAAGAAAACACCAACCGTTCCTCAAAAATTGCAATTTGCTGTTGCACAATTGCAAGTATTTTATCTTGGTCATCTAATTTAAGAAAAGGGGGTCGAAAGATGACCGCTTTGAAAGCATTGCAAAGATTTTTGGGTTAGACCAAGTATTATCGGAGGTTTGTGCGGCATTATGGAGTTATTACTTCCCCTTTAACGCAAATTCCAAGGATAAACAACTTATTTGGACCAAAGAATTTGAGCACCGGTGCTTGCCTTGCTAGTTTTTAATTACATTTTTGTGTTTTGAGTGTGATGCCTTCGATGTTGGAATAGAGGCTGTTTTACGACAGTGGGAACAACCAATTTCTTACTTCAACCGTCCTGTAGGCTTTAGCTAACTTAACACATCAAACTTTCAGCTTATGAGAAGGAGTTAATTGGTTTGGCTAAAGCTATTCGACATTAGCATGCCGTCTGAAATGGTGTACAGGCAACCACCGCCATGCCTTCTTAATTGCTACGCAGGCATTAGGAAAATTGCAGTGACTGAACAAGCTTTACTTGGTCGTGATCAAATGCTTGAAGAACTTTTGCCCATGCCTGTAGCAAGCACAAGTAAATTGAATAATGTTTGTGACGCCAACCATAGAAAAATGTGTTTTAAAGTTAGAGATTTGATCTTAGTCAAGCTATAACCTTACCACCAATCTTCTTTTGGCCGCGAAACGTAATCAGAAGTTATCCCCCAGAAATAATGGCCCCTTACCAGTGAACACAAAGCTCAATCAATAGCTTATCGAGTCTTTCTGCCTGTTGGAGTTAAATTGTATCCAGTGCTTCACGTATCAACTCTTAGGAAGTTCAAAGGCAATTCAGCAGCGGTGCCACTTCTTCCGTTGGTACAACACGATTAGGTTATTCTAGTTAGGATGCAACTAAGGCGGGACCTCGCTTCCCCATAGGTCTTCCAATCCCAACTGATAGCCTATATGGCTTATTCACTTTGCTGTATGGAATATTCAAAGAATTGGATTTCAATTTAATAGCAATGTAATGGATGTGTAATGACTAATGATTACTATAATGTTCACTTAGTATAAAAAATAAAATAAGTAATTGTTTGAATAAAAGTAAAACATCGATAATGTCACATTATAAAGAGATGAGATGATAATTGTATAGATGATATTTTTAAGATCGGGATATTTATAATTAAAATTAAAAATAGAGCATTAAATGTCAATTCATATGTGTGGGGACATGAAAACTATTCATGTTTTATGTAATAGTGATTTATTGTAAATTATTATTTCTCTCAACTAAACGTTATAATAGCAACTTACGAACAGTAAGAAGGGAATAAATGACTATTCCCTCATGTAAACAGACTAATAGGATTTATATCATTGTACCTAAACTCGCCCTCACGGGCATTAAGTTGATATGTCCCCCCCTATCGAGCTTTTATCTTGACTTATATTAATGCAAATTAAAGCAAACAAGCACATACATAATTTAATTCATTACTTCTTTGATGTTTATAATTTCTAAAACACAGTAACCAGTAAATGTGAATTCCTATTATAGTAAAAATTTTAACAATTCATCATACTAGTAGCAATAGAAGTAATT
>JAMXBD010003284.1:0-128768 GCA_024138025.1 Combretum micranthum
GTAATGGAAATAAAAGAAGTAGTAATGAGCGGAAAAATAAAGTGTAAAAGGTAAATCAGGGAATTTAAGTAATAAAATTCTGATCATAAAACATAAATATAGCTTTATTGAAATTTAACAACACAGTGCAAAAATCCTCATAATCAAAAATCAAGTAAAATTTTATACTATAAGCAACAACGAAACAATCAACATGTAACAATAACAACAATACCAAAAGCAACTAAAGTAACTAAGCGCATTCTATGAGAGTCTCATTAGGTCACCTATGAAGGTTTTGCGATACTAAGTCGATTGTTTCCTAGTGGTTACTATCCACAAGGGTTAGAGTGATAGGATTTTAGGGCCGATACTATGGTCGTCTTCCCATCTAAGTCTTCCTTAGTAATTCTATTATATCCTTCCTTTTTATCCTTTCTTAAGGCTATTTATTTGTAGTTATGATTGTAAACTCTTAACCATGCTCTGATACCAACTTAAACTGTCACGCCCCAAAGGGTACCCTAAACGCGACAGTCCACCACACCCGATATTTAAACTTAAGTATGACAACCTTAGTCATCCCATAAGTTTACATATCGAGTGTAAGGTGTACTCACAAACTTTTAGGATCACACTTTGATTCGAGTAGTCTTAAGAAAGCATACATAGCATTAAGAATATAAATCACAACAAGATAAATAGTTAAACTTTACAAAAGCCAAGGGGGCATACCCCCGCCAAAATAATAGGAGTCTACATCGTTTAGCTCCAATTACATATATCTGAATTTACATTAAAGAGATTTTCCTAGAAGTCCACGCCTATACTAGGTCCCGACTTCCTCAAAAGCTCTTTAATCCAATGTGATAAACCTGCACAAAGTGTCCTCTCGGAACATCCAAAAATAGGAACACTGCAACAAAAACTATTGGGGTATAAGCTAATTGCTTAGTGAGATTCATTTTCCAAGTAACATACTCCGATCAAGCTAAAATATCTATACAAGCAAGTTATAATTAAGCAACCATATGAATGCACAAGCAAATGAGCAAGCAAGCATATGACTTTCCGGTAGTCATAAGTGAATGAATTTACGCCCTCCATTCGGGGTTTGGGGTAGTTCATAAGTCATGCAACTACAATTCCAAGTTGGTCCATAAGACATGCAACCATAGTCCCAATCTTAAGTGGGGTGGTCCATAAGACATGCAACCACAATTTTTAATGTTGGTCCATAAGTCATGCAACCATAGTTTCATTATTTGAATGGGGTGGTCCATAAGTCATGCAACCCTAGTCCCCTTCATTAAAGACCCGCTGCCTCCCAAATACACCTTTGTCCCACCAAAGGCATACTCGACAATGATATGTGACTCACTACGTGATATGCATGTACAATTTATTCATATAATCATGGTATATTAATTAGATAATTTAAAAGTGACATACATTTCAGACACTCCAAATCTATACTAGCTCATACAAGTTATTGCAACAAAGCTTGCCTCGATATACTTATCGTTCATTCATGCAAGTTTAGATCACCATTCAACACAATTTTATCTTTTCCTAAGTCTAATGCCACTACTACTACAAGCACATCCAAGAGCATAATTAATTGAGAAATGAACTCACTTGTCCATGTAGTGAAATCCACTAGTCGTAATAGTCCTCGGGAAGTGGTAACCCGTCCTCCAATTCACCTAAGTACAAGAATACCCTCAATGAGTATCTCTTATGAAGTTCTATTAAACTTAACAATTTTATTTACTAAGTTCGTCAATTTCCGCCTAGGTTGAATCCTTAACTTAAAAAGGTCATATCTAACTCATTTTAACTCGGAATTTAGCTTATAATATACCGATTTATACCTACTTCGAAAGAGCTATCTATTTCTAAAGTTAATTCAAACATTTAAGGTCATTTAGGGTCGGAAACTACTGTACAGTAGGGTTGCGAAAATCCAAGATTTGAGCCTTTGTGAAAAATTGCCATATCTACTCTATTTAACTACTTAGACCAACTTATTTTAGTCCTAAACTTGCAAGGAGATTATCAAAACAAAATTAAGAGATTACACACTTATCTAATCCCAAACATAAAGTTCAAATGAAACTTCTAAGAATCCATTTTCATAAAACCGAAATTTACAAGTTGAAACTCATTGTCTTGTTTTGAGTAATTCCTTTACTAAAACTTACTTAGTTCAATGAAAATAATTTTCCTATATTATATATCATCAAAGCATTCCATTTTCAATATAAAATACTTGTTTTGAGATCTAAAAGAAGGTTTTAAAAATTGGTCTCCCCATAATTACGAATTTCCTCTTTGAAGTTTACAATGAAGACAAGACCTAAATTTTGTCTTTTACAAAACACTTGATTTAAGCAATACCTTTTAGGAAAACTCATTTAAACTTATGAAAATTCATTCCTTAAGATATCTATACCAAGAGCCCTTTATATTTTTGTCTAAATCTTCATTTTAAAGTTGAATGATGGGTTCCAAAAATGGGTCTTGGTCTAGATCCGAATTTTCATAAATTTATTTTGAACATATCTCTTGAGAAAATTCATCAAAACTCATGAAAAAAAACCCATTACATATTATATCTTAAGAACCCTTCATTTCTTGAATAAAATCCTCATTTTTGAGTTGGAAAACATGTTTTTATTTTAGATCTTTGTCTTGATCCGAAAATACAATTTTTGTTTTTGAAAATAAACTTTGAAAATCAACTTTGATTCTTGTAAGATGAAGTCTTGATGATATACATCCATCAAACCTTCATTTTCTTAACAAAAACTTCCATTTTAAGACTTGGAAGGGGTTTTTAAAAGTGCATTGACAAGTTACGAATTTTACTTTTTCATTCAAACTCAAATCTAAGATCTACTCAATATCAACCATGAAACATAAGAAAAACTTGGTAGGCCTTAAACTTCTAGATCTACACATAAACATAACTAAAGCTTGGTAAAACTCTAGATCTACAAGTATCACAAAAACAAGAAGATAAACAAGCCTTCAATAACAAAAATACTAAGAACAAAAGAGATCATCATCTAGAGGAGTGTTTCAATTCTTGGCATCATCATCCATAGCTTTTAAGCTTGTGGAATGTCCTTTGATGCATGAAACATCCATAATATCATCCTAGAACATCTTAGAGCTAAAAGAGAAAGATTACCTCAAATATTTGCAAGAAAATATGTGGGAGCAAGAAATAAAATGGTGGCAGCTTGTTCTTAAGAAGACAAGCCAAGAAGAAGAGAAAAGAAAGGGAAAAAGAGAGAGGAAAAATGTAGGGTTTGTAAAGGTGAAAGAGGGAGGAATGAGATGTTAAATAGAGTAAAGTGTGTTAAATAATTGAAAAAAAAAATAAAACCAAGCAGCTGCAAGGAGGGGGGCTGGCGTGATTTCAGTGTGGGGGAGTGTGTGTAGTTTGATTTTAACTTGTATTTTTGAAAGTGTAACAATTGCTTCCATATCTAACTAAAAGAGACTTTAAAATATCAAATAAATATTAAAAATAATGAAAAGTGGCTAATTTATGGGGAATGGTCAGCTGCAATTTTGGGAAAGGAGTGTAAGAAAAAGCAAAAGAAGACATAATAATGTGTAGTAATGATAATGATGTGTACTTAAGGTATGGGTTGATAAAGTGGCTTTTTGACTAAGAAAATATATAAAATAAATTAAGAAAAATATTTTTATTTAAGTGGCAGAATTTTTATGATTTAAATAAAATAATCAATAAATTATTTTTAGAAATTTAACAATTAAGTTACCGGTAAGAGTAAAATAAGCTTATATGAGCTATAACTGATATTTTTAAAATCCGAAAAATTATAAACTTGATATTTTTGAAATCCTTATAAAAATACGAGTCTAAAAATATTAAAGATATATTTTTAATTTTCCGAGCCCCGGGACACGCTTTCCAAAGCAGTATCCAAACGGGTTCGAAATAAGCCGAAAATAAACCAATCCGATATTTTTAATAAATCAAATATTATTACGGACTATTCTAAACACTTTAATTATTTTTTGACTCCTCGATTTATGAACTTGGGTTTGTCGGACCTAAACTGTAGGGTTTTACTTAAGATCCGCTGACCTAAGGTCTTCGATTGACTTTCCAGCTTAAGGTTAAGGCTAAAAAAAACAGGGGTTTACATCATTCATATCATATTTGTGAGTCACATTTATTTTTCACTACTATTCTCCGTATAGAGAAACGAAGAGTTGTAGTGGTGGCTAGTAGGAGCCAAAAAGTCTATATGGGTAAGTAGGAGCCGGAAGGTCTACAGGATAAGTAGGAGCCAATAAGTCTGGAAATATTGATAGTCATATGGACCTGTAACCACCCAACCCTGACATGGAGGGCGTAAAATCCATGCTACACATGGTTTCCAGTTAATCGTATATATTTTGATTTTTTATGTGATTGATGCATTTTCATATGATTGTCTAAATACTTGTGTGTTTTATGGAAATGTTTTGTAGATGGGAGTTATCTCACTAAGCTAGTTTTGCTTATATCCGTATAGCTTTTTGTTACAATACAATTGCTTGTGATTGGCACCAAGGAGCCCTTTTTGTCAGGTATGAGCCAAAGCTACTAGGAGTTTTTGGAAGAAGTTTATATACATTTAGTTTTTGATGTAGATTTCTAAGAAAAATCTCTATAGTAGACGTATGTTATATTCATCTATATTTTGGAAGTGGCTTGGTTGAACATGGTTATTAGAACTGGGGAATGCCCCTAAGAAGTTGTAAGAAACTTTTATTCTAATAAATAGTACATGTTTATCTATATAAGTTCTTGCATGCTTTTATTATCTGCTTAAGCATGATACCCCTTTGAGTCTCCTACTATCTTGGAAGCACGCCTTGCATGTAATATCGAAGCTCCTGCGTGACTAAGGTTGTCATTCATTAGCTTTAATATTATGTGTGGTAGACTGCCATGTTGAGGGTACCCTCCGGGGCGTGACACCTGCACTCAAGTGAAGATAAAAGCATCTCAAAGCGACTATGCTCCAAGCAATATTGACATCTATTTACGGGTCTATTTATGTTAGTGATGTGCTTTAGGCCACATGGATTTTATATCATTTGAATATTTATTATCTTTATAATATGAGCCATTTCATTTATTAAAGTTATTATTGGCCTTCTTACTTTGTTAAATGAATCCATGAATAAATTTGTTATTCCTTATGTCATTAAAGTATATGACTTTAATAGTAAAACCATCAGGCAAGAAATAGCTTTATTCCAAGTTATCTGTAATCATTCATTATATGGAATAATAATGAATTAAGACTAGTATGCTAGCCGAATGATTATCACGTTTTACTAATCATAGATATAAGATATCGATTCAGCATATAGATACATGTAAGAGTACATTGTATTAGAATGATCAACTATGAGAATAATATACGGATCAATATGATAAGTATTTCTTATTACAATGTTGTTTTAGTTCTTTGACCTTATGACACCATGGATTCCTACATAGCAAGTTTCCTGTTTTATTTAGCTCTTTATCATCTCTAATCAGGTGATTATAACACTGTGTTTGGATATGGAGTGAGTTATGTGGAGGAATGTGAGTGTTTATGAAGGAATTTGTTCCTCTCATTAATTTGAGAGAGATATCTTTTGAGCCCATTGAAAGTAAGACTGAGAAATGCATGGCCATGGTCGAATGAACTGGTAAGGAGTTATTAATGTCATTTTTTTAAGTCAGTCAGACTTTGGATTCAAGAAATAGGTGATAAAACAATATAAGAGTGTATTAATCCACACCTTATATTCAATCATAAGATATCGTGTGACAAAAGGACTAAATAACTAATTATTTAATAGGTAGAGTAGGATTACCGACCTTCACTTAATTTGGGTAGGTATAATGTCTTACTAAAGACCAATTATGTCTTGTAGGTCTAAAAGGTCTTTGAGACATATTGCCAACATTAGGTAAAGCTGTAGAGTCACACACAAAAGAACAAACAAAATAAGTTGTAGGTTTATATTTAAACTTGATAGGAACTATTAATATATATATATATATATCATTCTTAAAGGGTTTAGAATAATAAACAATTATTTGTAGAAAAAATAATTAATAAAATAGTGTATTTTATTAAATATTATTGTTTTCTAATAAATCTCTCATTCAGGTTTCTCACTTGTCTATATATAAATATAGATAACTTCTCCTAAGGTTTGACACAAGATGTCATTATGTCAAATTAGATTTGTAAAGAAATTCTACAAACCCAAAAAGAGAGAAAAAGAAAATCTTTTCTTTGTGAGAGAATTCTTACACGAATTAGATTTGTGATTGAGCACTAGCACACATCTCAACCTTTTGAGTGTTCATTCATGTGTGGATACAGTAAAGGTAACTCGCTACCTACAACAGTTTTTTATTCGCTCCATCATCATATACAAAACTCTACAAAAGAGATAATTTTCGAAATTCCTTTTGCATTCAATTTAGTCATTTAACACATGGATCCTCAGTTGTTTAGGGTTTTAATTTTAAAATTCTGCTACAAACCTATTTTATAAAACCCAACAGTTTTGATAATCTATTTTTTTATCAATATTTGTACCATATATGTTTTAGATCAGTATGTGGTTTGTTTTGTCAGTTTATTAGTAAAAATTTCTATTTTTCATCAGTATTTTTTTTTAACAAACAGTATGATTGAAAACGATAGAAAGATGAAGCCAAAATGACAGAAGGATGACGAAAATGATAGAAAGGTGACGAAATAAAAACCTTACTTTACTTATACATATATATTCAAGCACTTAGTCTCTAAATTCTTAATATCTCTTTTTGCAGGACTCTACTTAGTCAAGCTCTAATCCAGAAGAAAGGTGATCTACATTAGAGTGTCCTTCTCCATTAGACAAGGGAAATTATGGTGATGAGCCACTTGACTATGGAAATATTCTAGAAGTTTATAGCAACACTAGTGATGATGAGGATGTATATTACATATCTCAAGATACCGACAGTGACACGACCGAGCATAATGATGATGAAGATGTCTTTATTACAAAAGAGCTCACTAAGGATGATGTTGCTAATGAAGATGTTATTGAAGTGCAAGAACCTTCAGCAAATGACAATGCAAATACTAAGATAGAAGAAGCCTCTATGCTTCCAACAAAGGTCCAAGTACCCTAACCAGATGCAAATGCTAAGAGTCATGCTAATTTTTCACTTTGCATAAGTGCACATGACAAAGTTGCTCGTCTTCATCAATCAGCAATATGTCTTTATGGTCTACCAATTGTCACATCTGCAACACAACCTTCTCCCCTAGTTGCTATCATGTCTCCTTAAGACAAGTCAACAACTCCTCTTCTAGATGCTAA
Source organism: Combretum micranthum (assembly GCA_024138025.1). Classification (NCBI taxonomy): domain Eukaryota; kingdom Viridiplantae; phylum Streptophyta; class Magnoliopsida; order Myrtales; family Combretaceae; genus Combretum; species Combretum micranthum. Next base: position 7,393 of record JAMXBD010003284.1, read on the forward strand.
TGTGGAAGCTTAGAGAAACTTCAATGGTTTTGATGTACTTACTCATCTTATAATGCCACTATGATGACTCTATACATTAGATGGAGAATTTGAGGCAAACTCATCTTTCGTCCATACCCTACTAGGCAAGTCTACAATGATAATGTTGGGTGAGGTGTACTGTTAATTACTCATCCTTAGGATTCATTTAAGAAAAAATAGTTGAAGTCAATCATACATGCATATGGTGGTGCATTAGACTTTTCTATTCCCGACTTGGAATTAGTGACTGCAACTGTTGTAAGCTAATTTCATGTCATCAGATAGGTAAAGACTTAGAATCTGTAAAGAGAGATATAGATAAGAAAGAGAGGAGTAATGGGTTTTGTGCAGTAAGGAGGAAATGTTAAATGTTGACTTCAGTGATATGCATGGAGACACTAATGTTAGTATGAGTGAAAAGTAACATTTGCCTCATTAATGTAATCGACTTTTATTATAATTAATGAGATCATAAAACATTAATTCCCTTCTTTTCTCTTACTTGATTTACTTTTTTGAGAAGTTATCGTCCTTCGGTTAGGAATTACTTGGACTCATCAGTGCCACTTTTTTTAAGCACGTTATTATGTTACTTTATTTATTATTTAAACATTCACAAGCAATACTTCTACTAAATTATGGTGAAATCACTTTCATTCTAGGTATAAACGATTACATAAGTTGGCATTACAACCACCAAGCCTATTATGGAGTCACTTCAACTCTTCACAGTAGAGATTGCTTCAATCTCATGAGTGAGAGTTGTAGAAAGAATATTTTCACCCGCCAAGTGCTCAGGAGCAAGTACTTGCAACAGCAACTGTGGCTACCATAACATGATTGCTTTGATTATTCATGGATGAGATTGCTATAACCTCAAAATCTATAGAAAAGGCATTAAGGCTGTCAAGCCTATTATGGGGTTGCTTCAACCCAACATAACTGAGATTGCTTCAATCTCAAGTTTAATTGGTGCAAAAAAGTGCTATACTTGCCATGTGCTTAAGGGAAAAGCTTTTACTGAGCTACAATAACTGCAGTGATTAGATGGCTTCAATCTTTCACTATTGAGGTCGATTCAACCTCAAATTTTGCATTAAGGCATTACGGCTGCCCAAATTACTATGGGATCGCTTTGATCCATCACAGCTGAGATTGCTTCGATCTCATTAAATAAAGTACTATTGCATGAAAATGAATAAATAAATGATAAAGAGTAAATAGTAAAGATGATAACAGACACATACGAGAAATAACAAATTACATGTTTTGATTAAATTGCATATTACATCAATCATTGCAAACGAAATCTTTTGATGTATTGAAAATTAATGGGAGTAGTGACCGTGTTCATCTTCGAATTTCGCAACTTGCAATATTCGGTATCGTGAACTTCTTCTAATGTAAATGGACCCTCATATTTTGTAGTGAACTTTTTCTGCTGCTCGAAGGACAACATCACCTTCTTGGAAAGAAGGTTTTCTTATACGGCGATCATATGTGACACTAAGTCTTTGAAGATAATTGGCTAAATTGTGTTTAGCCATATCACACCTTTCATCCAATGCCTCTAAGTTCAGCATGCATAGTGTGTTAGGCTCTAATTTATTGTTTTGAGCCAATCGTACCAATGGCACAAGAACTTCTATTGGAAGCATGGCCTCTATTTTGTAAACCAAAGAGAAGTGTAAAGGAATGGAGCCACATTTATGTGTGATCCCTAAGGAAAGGTTTCATTCAAAAATTTATTCAGTATTTTTTTTATATGAGATTAGCTAAATTTAGGTAAGGAACCCGCCGTTTTGCATGGACACTAAGGATAACGTGCTATTCATTTCATGAAGATATTTATTATTGTCACATCTTAATTACACTGAACATACAAGTTTCACCATGTATATTTATTAGCTAGGTAGGTTTCTATTCAAGTTTTAATTTAAAAATCATTATTACATTTTATAAAAAAAATCAATAGAGTACTACTATTTTTCCATGATTTGGATTATTTTAAAATCGATAAAATTAACCTATTCAAGTTATATGATATTAAAAAACATGTCCACTAGGGTGCATCAAAAGAGCACTACTTTACCAGAATACATTTTGGACCGAAAGGTTCATCTCAAGTAAAATAGTTGATAGCTAATTAAATAGTCGTTCAACTATAAAGATAAAGTTTCAACAAAATGCTCTTAAATATTTCTAAATGCTCACATCCCATGTAACACTATTTACTCAAACGTCACTCAAAATTTTCATCATCATGTCTTGTGGAGTCTAGTGCAAATCCACGTTCAAACCATCAAAGGTATGCGAAATATTAAAAGAAAGAGTTGCGAAGCTCAATACACAATAAACAAACACGTACACACATGTCACACGTACCTATTTTAATGCAACAATCGCAAGCAATTTAATTAATTAAAAGTCCACAACTATGCATTCCAACATCCCAGAAATACTAGTATGCATAGGTGTAAGCCCCGGAAAATTCCAGTAAATAATTCCAAAATGAACTTCGAAAATAAACCCTAAAAATGGCTCCAAATTAAAGCCGAACTTTGACTAGTCCTAAATCACGAACGAATCTAGAAATTTCTTAATCTTGAGAAAATGAGATTCCTTGAAAATAAAATAAGAACTCAATGGTCTTCAAATTCAAAACCACTACGTACGAGAAATTCCATACTTAACTCTGAATTGTAAAATCGGGTAATTTAGAACCCAAAAACAAATCATTAAAAAGTAAATAACGATAAACCTTCGAAAATAAAACTCAATTCAAGAATTTTGAAAACATTGAGAGATATACAAAAATAAAATTTAAAATAAATTTCTCAAATTAAAAATGTTGTATAAACATAAAACATCAGTTTCCAAATTGATAAAGATCTAAACCGGAAAACTACCCAGAAACCCTAAGTGGAATACAGTAGTTTAAGTCCGGTAATCTCGCGCCCTTAACCCTAAAGGCCGAGGTATAGTTTAAGTGTGTGAAATAGCTCTTAGTAATATAAGTTCGCTCAAAAATATCAGAGTGGTAAATTTTTGACCTATTTCGAACCCGTTCGGATATAGACTTTGAAAAGCTTATCCTAGGGCTCGAGATATCAAAAATATACCATTAGTACCATTAGACTCGTATTTTTATAAGGATTTCAAAAATATAAGTTTTATAATTTTTCGATAACTAGAATTATTTGATTTTGCGATTTTATTCATATTTCATTACTACTGGTAATTAATTAGTCTTTTGCACTATTCACTACTATTCATTATAAAATTTTATTATTCTTATAAATCCTTATATTTTTAGATAAATATTTTATATAATATAGAAAATTCTGTTTTTCTAAAATTTAATTAGTTTCGGGTTTTTACAGGATCAGTTTCTATTTAAGACCCGATACTAAGAATAAAATAAATTAATTTAATAATTAAAAAATATTTAAAAAATATTTTTATTTTCATCAAATAAATTTTTAGAATTTTTCAAGTTATAAAAATATCTTTATAGCTCATATTCGCGTATTTTGATCATACCGGTAACTTATTTGATAATTCACTAAAAATAAATTAATTAATTATCTTATTTTAATTATGAAAAATCTACTACAAATATTTGGAATACATTTTCTATGTTTTTCTTATTTTTATTTTATTTATTAAGAAAGTACTATTACAACCCATACCTTCAAGTACACCTTTCACACATCAGTTCCTTTTCACTTCAATCTTTCTACACTTTATTGCACACTTCATGGCAGAATTTTTTTTACTTCTTTTGCTGCCTTTTTGTCTTTTGAATTGCTCCAAATTGATTAAAATAAATCTCTTTCAACCTTCTTCAACACTTACACATTAACTACACATTACATTTTTAAGTCAAAAGCTAACTAAATTCCCTCTCTCTCTCCACTCTATACTCACACCAGCTATAGAGGATTTGTGGCTGCCCATTTCTTTTTTTTTTTTAACTTCGTATAATGAGTCTTTAACTCATTCCATCTCTCTCTTTCATTTGCACTTTTAACCCTTTGTCATTCTTTACACTTTTCCTCTCTTTTTCCTCTCTTTCTTTCTTCATTTTCTATTGTTCTCACAAGAAAACCTTGTTGCCCCCATTCCTTCTTTGAGCTTCCACACATATTTCTTCAAGATTCTTGGATATAAAACTCTTGTTCAAAGCTTCCATAGAGAATATAGGTAAAGTATAGTGAGAGTTTCATGCATCAAATGACCTTCCATAAGCTTAAAAGCTAAGGATGATGATGCCAAAATGAAACACTCCTCTTATCCATGAGTACTCTCTTGTAATATTATTATTTTCTTGCTAGAAGTAGTTATATTTTGTAGATCTAGCTTTTTATGTAGCTTTGATTATGTTTATGTTTAGATCTATAGATATAGTTCACTACCATGCATTTCTTTTATATTCATGTTCATATTATGGTAGATCTTAGATTTGAACTTGAATAAAAATAGTAAAATTCGTATCTTAACAAAACCTATTTAAAAACCCTCTTCTAAGTCTCAAAATGGGAGTTTGAGTTGAGAAAATGATGGCTTAGTGGATGTATATCATCAAGACTCTTTTTACAAGAATCAAAGGTGATTTTCAAAAGTTATTTTCAAAATAAAAATCTCATTTTCGGATTGGCCAAGGCATAGTTTAAAAACATGTTTTACAACTCAAAAATGAAGATTTTATTCAAGAAATGGAAGGCTCTTAAGATAGGATATGTAAATGATGATTTTTCCTAAGTTTAGATGGATTTTATCAAAAGATATGTCCAAAATAAATTTGGTAAATTCGGATGTCAACCAAGACCAATTTTGAAAACCCATTTATCAACTCAAAAACTCATGTTTTATGTGAAAAATGAAGGGTATAGGTAATAGGTATCATTAAATAGTGATTTTTACAAGTTGAAATGAGTTTTGATGAGATTAATGTGTAAAATAAGAAGTAAAATCAAGATGGAAAATTTTGAGTTAGTAGTCAACTTGTAAAATTCGTAACTTTGGATGATGCCCATGAAAACACCATTATCCAAGTTCAGAATAAAAGTTTTATCTATTAAATGAAGTCCTTAAGTAGTAGGTATAGTAAAGTCTTAAATTTTAATGCATTAAACAAGTTTTTCCCAAAGGAGTCATTCAAAAAGTGGATTCCTAAAAATTCGGATTTTTGAGTAAATCCTATTTGAAAACATATTTGGAAAGTGCAAAATGCAAATTTTTATGTAAAAATGAAGGCCTTAGATAGTATATGTTATGAAGACTCATTTTTAACTAAGATAACTTGAAATTCCTAAGAATGAATTCCAAAACAGGAGTGTGATGTCAAAGTTAGAAAATTAGAATTTTCATAAGTAGTTGTTATTGTGGTCTTGCAAAATAAAAAGTTATAAAATTTTCTTTTAGCAAAAATCATCAAGATCATGCATACATTAAACTCATCACATGTCATTCATATTAGGAAATCATTCATATTTCATGTATACTTGAATTATCAAATAGAAACATTTCAAACAATTACAAAACTATTTTTCGGAAATGCGGATCGTTACTGATCAGATCTGATCCTTCTGTTTCGTGACATAAATGTTTTCAAAACTTGAGAATAATATTATAATTAGATAGATCTTTCAAAATAGATAGAAATCGATATATAATTTGAGAAATTCTGAGTTAAAATGACCAAGTTATGGCCGTTTTAAGTTGGAATTCCCGCTTCGGACGAGAATTACGATTTTGATTAGTTTTGATATATAGTTTGGACTAATTAAGTGATGAAATACTTATTATGGTATTTCTTCCTTTTTAGGTGACCCCGAAATCGACGATTCCCTACCACCGGATTACTTTTACTAAGAGACCGGTGATCCAATAACCGAGTGAGTCTTCTTCTTATATTGTTACCTTGTTTGTGCTTGTAGCTAGATGCATTAGAATTATAGGAATAAGATAAAAAACGACATGAATAGGGATGGGATAGATTATGAGACTTTGATGTATGTGGGCTAAATAATACTAAAGCATATCGAAATCATGATTTGATTAGATAACTGCACTTTTCATATTACTTATGTTATGTGTATGGTACTGGTTGGTCACTCTAAAGAATGTACGAATATTTTGACCTAAGCAAAAATTTAAATTGGTCATGCATCGCATCGGACATGTTGCATTTGGTAGCATGCTACTCCTACGTAGGTCGATCAGTATGGTCCGATGATGACTCGTTTGGATAACGAGGCCGGTATCAGAGCTCATTCATGGGAACTAATGCTCATGTGGATGCATTCCATGAGTGAGCCTAGCCGAGTCGAGTGCTATGAGCCGAGGGCTTAGGGATAGCAACGGTCGTGTAGACTTTCAATACCATCCCTAACCTAAGATACGGAGGGCGTAAATTCGTTCTGTGTGTGAGTTCCAGATACCTATGCATAATTGTCTGCTCATGTGTTTGTTCATGCATAGCATAAGGTTGATTTATAACTTTCTTATTATGGTACGGAATTAAGGGAATTCTCACTAAGCTAGTGTAGCTTATACCCCAATAGATGTTTGAATGAACAGGTTATCTCAAGAATGCTAAGTGGGAACTAAGATAGTTGGAGCCGAATATAACTTCCGGATTTCGGCGGGAAGTATGAATACTTGAAGTTATTAGCTAGGTTTTATGATTTGCTTTGTTATAGTTTTATGTAGTGAAATCTTTTGATGAATTGTAATTTAAAGTATAGTGAAGTGCATCTCCTTTACATTGTTACTCAAGTTGTATCAATATAAAATGCACTACTCCGATGTGTCTCCTCCATGTGTAAGATGCCTTGTACACAGTATAGGAGCCTTCGCATGACTGAAGCGGTCATTCGTAGGTTTTAATATTATGTACGGAGGACTACCACATTTAGGGTACCTTTCGGGGCGTGACAATAAGAGTACTCATGACTCTTAATAAACAATAAGGAAACATAAGGGGTCCCAAATCATACATCTGGGGGAATTGTCAATGTCACCGCCCCAAAGGGTACCCTAAACGCGACAGTCCACCACACTCGATATTTAAACTTAAGTATGACATCCTTAGTCATCCCATAAGTTTACATATCGGTGTAAGGTGTACTTACACAACTTTTAGGATCACACTTTGAATCGAGTAGTCTTAAGAAAGCATACATAGCATTAAGAATAGAAATCACAACAGATAAATAGTTAAATTTTACAAAAACCAAGGGGGCACCCCTGCCAAAATAATGGGAGTCTACATCGTTTAGCTCCATGTTACAATATCTGAGTCTACATTAAAGAGATTTTCCTAGAAGTCCACGCCTATACTAGGTCCCGACTTCTTCAAAAGCTCCTTAATCCAATGTATACCTGCACAAGTGTCCTCTCGAAACAACCCAAAAATAGGGACACTGCAACAAAACTATTGGGGTATAAGCTAATTGCTTAGTGAGATTCATTTTCCAAATAACATACTCGATCAAGCTAAAAATATCTATACAAGCAAGTTATAATTAAGCAACCATATGAATGCACAAGCAAATGAGCAAGCAAGCATATGACTTTCCGGTAATCATATGTGAATGGATTTACGCCCTCCATTCGGGGTTTGGGGTAGTTCATAAGTCATGCAACTACAGTTCCAATGTTGGTCCATAAGACATGCAACCATAGTCCCAATCTTAAGTGGGGTGGTCCATAAGACATGCAACCACAATTTTAATGTTGGTCCATAAGTCATGCAACCATAGTTTTCATTATTTGAATGGGGTGGTCCATAAGTCATGCAACCCTAGTCCCCTTCATTAAAGACCCGCTGCCTCCCGATCATACTTTTGTTCCCACCAAAAGCATTCTCGTAATGCAATGTGACTCACTACGTGATATGCATGTACAATTTATTCATATAAATGGCATATTAATTAGATAATTTTAGAAGTGATCATACAGATTTCAGACACTCCAAATCTATACTAGCTCATACAAGTTATTGCAACAAAGCTTGCCTCGATATACTTATCGTTCATTCATACAAGTTTAGATCACCATTCAATCACAATTTTATCTTTTCCTAAGTCTAATGCCACTACTACTACAAGCACTCCAAGAGCATAATTAATTGAGAAATGAACTCACTTGTCCATGTAGTGAAATCCACTAGTCGTAATAGTCCTCGGGGAGTGGTAACCCTTCCTCCAATTCACCTAAGTACAAAGAATACCCTCAATGAGTATTTCTCATAAGGTTCTAATAACTTAACTATTCTAACTACTAAGTTCGTCAATTTCCGCATAAGATAAAGTCCTAACTTTAAATGACCATATCTAACTCATTTTGACTCGGAATTGAGCATATAATATATCGATTTCTATCTACTTCGAAAGATCTATCTATTCCTAATATTATTTTCAAGTTTCGAAAATATTTAAGTCACCAAACAGAGGAAACAGTTCTGGTCGTCCGAAGACTCCAATTCCGAAAAATACTTTTTGTGGATGTTTGTGATGTTTCTAGCATATAGTTCAACTACTCATGCAATATAGATGATTTCCTATCATGAATGATATGATATGAACTTGATGCATGCATGCTTTTGAAATTATTTACTAAAAGGAAAAATTAGAAACTTCTTACTTGTGTAACTCCATGATTATACACTTTCAAGAAAAACTAGTTTACTAACTTTGACTATCTCATTTGTTTTGAGGTTATTTCTTTAAGAAAAATCAATTTATCTTTATCTAAATTAAGTCTTTATTAAACCTATTACCCAAGCCTTCATTTCTACATAAAAACTTGCATTCTACACTTTGTAAATAGGTTTTCAAATAGGATTTGTCCAAAAATCCGAATTTAGAAAAATTCATTTTCAAGTTGATTCTCTTGAGGAAAAAGCATTTTATACTTAGAACTTTGTGTATTTATTTTACCTATACCCTAAGGACTCTATTTATTTAAGAAAATACCATATTTGAAGTTGGAAAACTAGTGTTTTCTAACCATCTATCCATTATTACGAATTTGGCCTACAAGATTTTCAACTCAAAATTTCTATTGGACTTCACCTCTTGTTTTAAACATTTCCTTTGGTAGAAACCCATTTAAACTTATGGAAAATATCATCAAACACCATCTATCACCTAAAGGCTTCATTTTTCTTGTAAAATACATGTTTTGAAGTTGATAAAAGGGTTTTCAAAATAGGCCTTTAAAACCATACGAATTTGACTTTGAGTATTTCAAACAAAAACTTTTCCTTTTTGGTTTCATTAACTCATCTACCTATAGATCTACATACTAGCAAGTTATTTACTCAAGACAAAAGCATTTATGACCATAAATGCACATAAACTCAACATAAAGATGAGATCTAGTATGTCTACATGAAGGTGAGTGGTAAAAATGATAGATCTACTACTTATGATGCATGATATGAAGTTTAAAAGCATGGACATGAAATTTTATGCTAGATCTCTACTCTACTCCACTCCTACATGCATGAACATGAAATATCTTCAACAAAAACTTGATCAAACACAAGATCTACTCTTGTGATGGCTTGATATTCATGTAGTAGCATTTTCTTTGTCCCTAGCAAGAGCTCATGGGGACTTTGAGTGAAAATACTCATGAATAATCTTGCCATTACAAGATTAAGTAGTGTAAAGGCTTAGGAATCATCACCTAAGGCTTGAAATAGATGAGGAATGGAGAAGAAAATTGAAGCTTGTGTGTGTGTGTGTGGTGTAAGGGAGGTCACGGCATTGAGAGAAAAGAAGAGAGGGTTTGAGAGCTTTTTGGACAATTGAACAAATGAAATGAAAAGTGAAGAGAGAGAAAAGTAAAGGGTTATTTATATTAGAGGAATTAGGGTTTGTGAGTGTTAAAAGAAAATATAAAACAATGCATTTTGGAGCCAAAATGGGAGGGTTTCACGCCTTCCAATGTAAGGAGTGAGAGAGGGATATATTTGATTTCATTTGAAATTTGAATTTATGTAATAATTGTATTAATTGTAATAATTTGTTAAGAGACAAAATTTCTTGGAAAAAAATGAATTGAGTGATTGAAAGGTTGTAAGAATAGGGTATGGGTATGTGTGTAGTAGGTTGTACTTGTGAATAGTAAGGAATAGTAGATAAGACATCTACTTTATCGGTAGTAACGAAAATACGGGAAAAAGGCTATAACTGTAATTTTTATAGCCCGAAAAATTATAAAATATATATTTTTGAAATCCTTATAAAATTCCGGTTCTAACGAGTATTCCGGAATATTTTTCTGAGTTTCTAGTTCCGGGCTCGCTTTTCCGTAATGAAGCTCGGGAAAGCTCGGAATAGAAAATTTTTCGAAATCAAAATTTTGTATGGTTCGAAATATACTATAAAACAATAATCCGCATTAATTTATCTTATAGAGGTTCTTTTATATAGAAATCTAAGAAAAGCCGGAATTAGGGTTTCTAGGTTACTTGTACTAATCCTATTTAGGGTTTTGATTTCCGATTTACGGAGCTTACTCAGTTACTAAGAAAACCGGGGTTTACAGTCAAGCATCTATAACTTATTAGAAAAGAAAAAGAAAAATATAATCTTATCTAGTTCATCTCCTCACGTCCAACTATCAGTGAGCATGGTTCATTGCAATGTTTTATGCAATAGCTCATACCCTCACATAACTCATTGCAACTTCTCTCTAACTCCTGATTGATCATTCGATCTCGGAATTCTCCTATCTATTACCCACAAAGCCATACCATACACTTCATTAAAGGCCTAAGCACCTACTGCATCCTCCTAAAGGTATGATCGAACTCGTAACCTAGTTAAAGGATGCCACTTCCTAAAGTAAGTGACCAATAACTTTTAACACTAATTTAGGTTAGGTCTAAGTATTAGTCTAGTTATTATTCTAACCCCAACAAGCCATACACATTTAATGTGTACCGATAACCATTTTGAAATCTTTCTCCTTTTTCGAAGTACAAACGCCATTCGCCATTCATAAGTTCAAAGACTTTTATTAGGATAATGTCCCTATTAAGTGCAATCAATTATTCTTATCTTCATCATTTGAATTATTTAATTACGGTCTACATGGTTATGGACATTAAGTGTAGATTATGGATAAATGATATTTCTTAGGTTTTCTACGTCATTGATTGTACTTAACCAAGTTATCTAATTAATTATTTAGGTTTGACTTTGTTTAGAAGTGTGGTACATTGAATCATTAGTGGCTTTTTTAGTGAAAAACTACTTGGTTCTACGGTTGGCATCACCTAATAATGTCACATAAGTCAAACATATTTTTCTACTTGTACTTTTCTCAACAAAATCAATTTAAGTTAGTCATAATGGCAAGTGCATTAGCCGTACAAGTAGTATTGAATGAGAAACCAATGCTATATTTTTTTCTCGAGGAAACTATAGCTAAATACTAAATTACAATGTTCCAAATAATCTAAGCAAGTTAAAATCTCATTTTTCAAATTCCAATCTACTTAAAGCTACTCTTAGAACTATCACTACAAATTATTACCAAATTAACTAATAAAAATTACACTAAATTTGAAAATATCCTTTAATGTACAAGTGTGGGATTATGTAATTATTCATTGCATTGTAGTCATAATTGGATTTGTTGATTTAGATTTTCATTAAACTCACTAGAATTTCCTTCCCTCTCAAGTTGCACAATTGTAAATTAGGGATGGGTAAAAAAAGCACTTGAACAGAACCAAACCAAACCACAAATTGAACTAAAATAAACAAAATTTACAGTTTTTTATAAACAGTTTGGATGTGATTCAGCTTAAGTCCCTCTAAACGGATTACAATTTGGTTAGGAAGGAAATTGGAACTAACTCGTTAATTCGAATCGAACCGTTTGAATTACATTATAAAAAATTCTAAACCTAACCAAAAGTAAAATCTCCTTCTCATGCCCCTAATCTAGTTTTTACTCACGGTCTCTTGCTTTCTTCATCTCCCACACTCAGCCACTCACATCACACACATACTCTCTCTCTCTCTCTCTCTACTTACTTGGTTTCATGGTAGCTCAATCTCGACAGATGGTGTCACGCCCCGAAGTGTATCCTAAACGTGATAGTCTACCGTACACAATATTAAAGCCTAGGAATGACAGCCTCGGTCATGCGAAGGCTTCCATACTATGTACAAGGCGTCTAACACATATAAGAGACATATCGGAGTGATACATTTTATATTGATACAACTTGAGTAACAATGTAAAGGAAATACAATTCACTATACTCCGATTACAATTCATCCACAGATTTCACTATACAAACTATTACAAGACAATTCACAAAACCTAGCTAATATCTTCAAATATTCTTTATTTCCTAGCGGAATCCCGAAGTCATATTCGGCTCAAACCATCTCGGTCCCCAGGAAGCATTCTCGCTTCAACCTGTTTATTCAAACATCTATTGGGGTATAAGCTACACTAACTTAGTGAGAATTCCCTTAATTTCGTACCATAACAAGCAAGTTATAAATCATCCATATGCTATGCATGAACAAACACATGAGCAGACAAGCATATGACTTTCCGGTAGCCATATGTGAATGGATTTACGCCCTCCATTCGGGGTTGGGGTGGTCCATAAGTCATGCAACCATAATTCCAATCTTGAGTGGGATGGACCATAAGTCATGCAACCATAATCCCTGTCTCTTTCTCTTAATTATACAACCTCTGCTGTTTTATTGTAGTAGTTTTAAGTGCCTACTCCACTTCCGTTAACTTAAGCGATCTCACATCCTTAATGTTAACAAAGGCCCTCTCGCCTTCCGCTAATATACTTTTGTCCCAGCAAAGGTATATTAGCTAATGCAATGTGAGTCAATGCGTGATATGCATGTATAGTTTATTCATATAATCGTGGCATGTTAATTATGTAGGTTAGGAATGATCATAGAGAATTTAGGATAATTCAAGTCTATGCTAACTCATACAATGATTTTACAACAAGTCTCACCTCGATATACTTATCATTCATTCAACCAAGATTATACCACAACTCATCACAATTTCATTTTTCCCTAATTCTAGTGCAACTAGCTACAAGCACAAGCAAGGTAACAAAATAAAAGGAAAACTCACTCGGTCATTAGATTATCGGTCTCTTAGTAGAAGTAATCCGGTGGTAGGGAATCATCGATTTTGGGGTCACCTAAAAAGGAAGAAATACCCAAATGAGTATTTCAACTCAAAACTAATCCATTCTATCTCATACAAACTATCAAATTCGTAATTCTCGTCCTAAGCGGGAATACCAACTTAAAACGACCATAACTTGATCGTTTTAACTCGGAATTTAGCAAATTATATATTGATTTCTATCTACTTCGAAAGATCTATCTAATTATAGTATCATATTTAATTTTTGAAAACTTTGAAGCTTCAAAAGGATCTGATCAGATCAGAACAGTAGCGAAAACTGATTTAGAAAATTAATTTTGTGAAAGTTCATGAAGTTTCTATTATCCAAAGCAAGTATACATGCAACATGAACAAGTTTCTATCATAAATGATATGTCATGAGATATATATGTACATATTCTTGATGATATTTACTAAAAGAAACTTTTAGAAAACTTTTTCCTTGTAAGACTTTATGAAAAATCAACTTATAAAGGCTAGTCTAGTATTCTTGATAATTCCCACTTGTTTTAGAAAAATTCCTTGAAGAAAATTTATTTATTCTTGTTAAAATTAAGCCTTCATTATGTATATTCCTTAAGGCATTTGTTTTTCAACAAAAATTCCCATTTTACACTTTGTAAACATGTTTTTAAATATGGTTCATCCCATAATCTGAATTTTGTAAAAATTGTTTTTGTGGTGACTCCTTTAAGTAAAAATCATTTGATACTTAGAAAATTAAGGCTCAACCATACCTAGCCACTAAGGACTTCATTTTTTTAATAAAACTTTCATTTTGAGTTTGAAAAGTAGGGGTTTTCATGCCATTACTCCATTATTACGAATTTCTTAAAATGACAAATAACTCAATTTTTCCTACTTTATTTCTACTCCTTGTTCTATATATTTTTCTTAACAAATCCCATCTTAACTTATAAAAATCATTACTTGATGATATCTATGACCTAAACTCTTCATTTTTCATATAAAACACAAGTTTTAGAGTTGATAAAAGGGTTTTTAGGGCATGGTCTTGAAATCATCCGAATTTCACAAAGTTAGAATAAAACTCAAATTTTATATTGTGTAATCTCTTCCTATTTTGAGAATCTCTATTAGTAGATCTATCATTTACTTATCAAAAACATCTCCTATTGATACCTATTCCATAAGCCTTTCACTTTTTAAACAAATCCTTCATTTTGGTGTTGAAAAATGGTTTTCAAATTTTGTCTTGGTTAAGATCCGAATTTACGAATTTGTTTTTGGACAAATCTTTTGATAAAATCCATCAAAACTTATGAAAAATCATCCTTTACATATCCTATCTTAAGAGCCTTCCATATCTTGAATAAAAACTTCATTTTTGAGTTGGAAAACATGTTTATAAACAAAGCCTTGGCCTAAATCCGAAAATAGAGTTTTGATATGAAAAATAGTCTTTGAAAATCATCTTTGAACCATATAAAATGAAGTCTTGATAATATATATACATTAAGCCTTCATTATCTCAAGTAAAAATTTTATTTTGACACTTGGAAAGAGGTTTTTAAAAATGGGCCTTACCTAGATACGAATTTCACTATTTTTATTCAAGTTCAAATCCAAAATATATACATAATATGAACATGAATATAAAAGAAATGCATGGTAGTAAGCCCTAAACCTATAGATTTAAACATAAACATAACCAAATCTTCATAAAAATTTAGATCTACAAAGTATAATATAAATATGAAGATAATAAAGCCTTAACGACAACAAATATAGCAATATCATTATAGATCATAATTAAGAGAAGTGTTTCAAAGTTTTGGCACCATCATCTCAAGCCCTTAGACATTATGGAGAGTCCTTTGATGCATGAAACCTCCATATAATCAACCTATAGCATCTATGAAAGCTTAAGAAGAAAGTTTATTTAAAGAATCTTCAAGAATGGGATGTGGAAGCAATATTTTTGAGATGGAGGCAGCTTGTTTCCTTTGCAAGAACAAAGCTAAGAAAGAGATAAAGAGAGGAAAAGAGAGAGTAAATGATGTAGGGTTGCAAAGAAGGAAAGTGAGTAAATAAGAGGCTTTAAATAAAGAGAGGAGTGTGTTAAATAATTGAAAAAAAAATAAAACAATGGTAGAATTGTTGTTTGGCGGGGGCGGGGGGGGGGGGGGGGGGGGGGGGAACGCGGCGCTGGCATGATTTCAATGAGGAGAAAGAGAGGGGTTTAGTTGTCTTGTAACTTGAATTTTGAAAGTGTAACTTGCGTTACTCAATTTGCTAATTAAAAGAGATTTTAAATCATTAAATAAATAAAATAAAATAAAATAAAAGTGGATAATTTTGGGAGTATGGTCAGCTGCCATGCATGGGAGATGGAGTGAAGAAAGAGTGAAAGAAAACATGAATAATGTGTAGAAGTGACAATTGAAATGTACTTGAAGTATGGGTTGAAAAGATGCTTTTTATTAAGGATAATATATAAAATAAAATTAAGAAAAATATTTTTAAATGAGTGGCAGAAATTTCACAAATAAAATTAAATAATTAATTGAATTATTTTAGCATTTCAACAAATAAGCTACCGGTATAATCAAAATACGCAAATATGAGCTATAATTGATATTTTTATAACTCGAAAAATTCTAAAAATTATTTTATGAAAAAAAATATTTTTCAAATATTTTTCAATTATTAAATTAATTTATTTTATTTTTAGTATTGGGTCTTAAACAGAAACTGATCCCGTAAAAACCCGAAACTAACTAAATTTTAGAAAAACAGAATTTTCCATGATATATAAAATATTTATCTAAAAATATAATGGTTTATAAGAATAATAAAATTGTGTAATGAATAGTATTGAATAGTGCAAAAGACTAGTTAATTACCAATAGTAATGAAATATGAATATAATTGCAAATCAGATAATTCTAGTTATCAAAAAATTATAAAACTGATATTTTTGAAATCCTTATTAAAATACAAGTCTAACGGTATTAATGGTATATTTTTGATATCTCGACCCCCGGGACACGCTTTTCAAAGTCTATATCCGAACGGGTTTAAAATAGGTCAAAAATTTACCAATATGATATTTTTAAGCAACCTTATATTACTACGAGCTATTCTACACACTTAAACTACACCTCGGCCTCTAGGGTTAAGAGCTCAAGATTGCTGGACATAAACTACTGTATTCCATTTAGTGTTCTCGGGTGATTTTCCGGCTTAGATCTTTGCCAATTTGGAAACTGATGTTTTATGTTTATACAACATATTTAATTTGAGAAATTTATTTTAAATTTTATTTTTGTAAGTATTTAATATCTCTCAATATTTTCGGAATTCTTGAATTGAGTTTTATTTCCGAAGGTTTATCGTTATTTACTTTTTAATAATTTGTTTTTGGGATCAATATTACCCGATTTTATAAGTCAGAGTTAAGTATAGAATTTGTCATACGTGGTGGTTTTAGATTTGAAGACTATTGAGTTCTTATTTTATTTTTAAGGAATCATTTTCTCGAGATTAAGAAATTTCTAGATTCGCTCGTGATTTAGCACTAGTTGAAGTTCGATTTTAATTTGGAGTCATTTTTAGAGTTTATTTTCGATGTTTATTTTGGAATTATTTACTGAAATTTTCCGAGACTTACAGATGGTAAATGATCTCTAATCTATACTTTTTTGTGTTGAAATCAAATAGGATTTTGATATAGGTGGGTTTGTGTCTTTTCGTGTTACCATTTGAAGAAGTTGATTTGGTTTTTTTTTTTTATGATTTGCTAGTTTATTATGGTCTTGATTAGTGTATTAATTTCTTTTAATTACTTATGATGAATTCTTCAATTTGGATTCAAATCTCAAACTAATTGTTCAGTAGTTTGTAAATCTCAATACATGAACAATATACTATATAGATGGGTACTTTTTTTTTTTTTTTTACAAGTGATTTTGTTTATGAAGGTAAAGAATAGAAGAAGAAATGAGATTTCAAAATACTGAGGGTTAGGATAGTGAATTTTTCCTCTCATGGCATAAGATTAAGTTAGTGCGTGTTTTAAAATGATACTTCCACTATAACCCAATGGTACTGTTTTTATGTACATGTGATTTATTAAAGAAGCTAATTTTGAAGGACATCTTTTCATGTAAATTAACCACTGCATAATTGCATTAGCTCCATTAAGAAATTGTAGCTTAACATATCTCAATAATTTTGAAACAACGAATTGTAAATTTTAAGCTGAGGAATATGTTAAGGAACAAGTTTTGGCATTTATTAGTTTATTAGCTAGTTTTGAAGCCATTATAGGAAGCACATCAAGGCTCATGGTATTGTTTAAGAAACTACTAGATATTGTAGTGGTTCTTTGGGTTACATTAATATGCATTGGCTATGAGCTTGTTGTAAGCCCCGGAAAATTTCAGTAAATAATTCCAAGATGAACTTAAAAAATAAACCCTAAAAATCACTTCAAATTAAAACCGAACTCCAACTAGTCCAAAAACATGAGCGAATCCAGGAATCTCCGCATCTTGAGAAAAATAAAAATCCTAAAAAAAAAACAAAATAAGAACTCAACATACTTCAATTCCAAAACCACTACTAACTTCGACTTAAAAAATCGGGTAATATAAAACCCAAAAACAAATTATTAAAAAGTAAATAACGATGAAACTTTCGAATATAAAACTCAATTCAAGAATTCCGAAAACGTTAAGAGATATTAATTACTGACAAAAATAAAAATTTAAGATAAATTTCTCAAATCAAATATGTTGTGTAAACATAAAATATAAGTTTCCAAATTGGCAAAAATCTAAACCGGAAAATCACCCGGAAACCCTAAGTGGAATAGAATAGTTTAAGTCCAGCAATCTAGCGCCCTTAACCCTAGAGGCCAAGGTGTAGTATAAGTATGCAGAATAGCTCGTAGTAACATAAGTTTGTTTAAAAATATCAAGTTGGTAAATTTTTGACATATTTCGAATCCGTTCGGATATAGACTTCGAAAAGCGTGCCGAGGGCTCGAGATATCAAAAATATACCATTACTACCGTTAGACTTGTAATTTCGTAAGATTTCCAAATATATCAGTTATATAATTTTTCAGGGTATAAAAGTTACAGTTATAACATTTTTATCGTATTTTCATTACTACCGGTAACTAATTAGTCTTTTGCACTATTCACTTCATTCATTTCATTATACAATTTTATTATTCTTATAAGCCTTATGTTTTTAGATAATATTTTATATATTATAGAAACTTTGTTTTTCTAAAATTTAGTCAGTTTCGGGTTTTTACGGGATCAGATTCTGTTTAAGACCCGATACTAAAAATAAAATAAATTAATTTAATAATTAAAAATATTTTAAAAATATTTTTATTTTCACAAAATACTTTCTTAGAATTTTTCGGGTTATAAAAATATCATTTATAGCCCATATTCGTGTATTTTGATCATACCGGTAACATATTTGTTAGAATACTAAATAATTCAAATAATTATTTAATTTTATTTATGAAAATTCTGCCATTATTTAAAAATATTTTTCCTAATTTTATTTTGTATTTTTCTTAATAAAAGCATTTTTTCCAACCCATACTTCAAGTACACCTTACACATATCACTTCCTTTTCACTTCAATCTTTCTACACTTTATCCCACACTCCTTGGCAGAAATTTTGAACTCTTTTGTTGCCCTTGTCCTTTGATTTAATCCCAATTTGACTAAAATAATTATATTCCACTCCTTCTTAAAGAAGCAACATATACACATTAATTACACAATTTAATTTCAAGTCAAAATTCAAACAATTCCCTCTCTCTTCCCCCTCCTACATTCACGTGCAACTCCCCTCTCCTTGCTGCCCTTTTTTTATTTTTTTTTCTTTTTCATTTAACACACTTCTCTCTCCATTTATTGCCTCTTAATTATTTCCTTTCATTTCCCTTTGAAACCCTCTCTCTTTCCTCTCTTTCTTTCTCTTTTGTTCTTGTTCTTGCAAGAAACAAGCTGCCCCCATTCCAATCTCTTGCTTCTACACTTCGTTCTTGAAGATTTTTAAGTAAACTTTCTTCTCAAAGCTTCCATAGGTGATATAGGTAAAGTATAATAAGAGTTTCATGCATCAAATGACATTCCATTAGCTTAAAAGCTAAAGATGATGATGCCAAAGCTAAAACACTCCTCTTCTCTATGATTATTATCTTGTATCATTATTTTTTTTTTTGTTTAAAGTAGTTATATTTTATAGATCTAACTTTTGTAGTTTTGATTTCGTTTATGCCATAGATCTTGTTATTTGAGTTGTTAATTTTGTTATTGCTTATGATTTATGCATAGATTCATCATCCACATGTCTATCTTAGTGATTCATGCATTTAAAACTAGTGTAGTAAACTAGATCTAGTGTTTTGAGTTCATAAAAAGCATTAGACTTTTGTTTTATGTTCATGAACAACTTGTAGTAGCATGATAATGGTAGGAAAGTTTAGAAAGCTCAAGATCTACTTTATTTTCAACAAAAATCATTTTTGAAAATTGGATGAAAATGGAACCATATTTAGAAAAGTTGTTTTTAACTTCAAAATGTGTATTTTTCATTTAAAATGAAGGGCTTAGGGAATAGGTAACATAAATGAGTGATTTTGAGTGATTTTGATGAGTGAAGTTTAGATCTATAAGTTTATAGTTCACTACCATGCATTTCTTTTATATTCATGTTCATATTATGTAGATCTTGTTTTGAACTCAAACAAAAATAGTGAAATTCTATTTTGGTAAGACCCCTATTTAAAAAAAAAAAAAAAATGTCAAAATGAAATTTTTACTTAAGATAATGAAGGCTTAATGTATGTATATCATCAAGACTTCTTTTTACAAGAATCAAAGGTGATTTTCGAAAGTTATTTTCAAAATAAAAATCTCATTTTCGGATTTTGGCCAAGGCATATTTTAAAAACATGTTTTCCAACTCAAAAATGAAGTTTTTATTCAAGATATGGAAGGCTCTTAGGATAGGATATGTAAGGAATGGATTTTCATAAGTTTAGATAGATTTTATCAAAAGATATGTCCAAAAATAAATTTTGTAAATTCGGATCTCAACAAAGACCAATTTTAAAAACCCATTTTTCAACTTCAAAACAAGACTTTTATTAAAGAAATGGAAGCCTTAAGGGATAGGTTTGATTAGGAAATGGTTTTTGAAAGACTAAATGAGTTTTACAAAGAAAACAAGCTCAAATGAATTTCTCAAAATTCGGATTTGAAAATAACCATTAGTTATACACCTATTTCCAAATACTAAAATGATAATTTTTATAGGAAAATGGAAGTCCTAGGGAAGATATGTAATAAAGACCAAGTTTTGACAAGATAAGAGAAGTTTATCAAAATATAATCCTAGGATAACAAATGGTTTCCAAGAATAGGATAAATAATGTTTTCATTCTTCAAAATTTTGTAAAATTCGTACATAGGTAAACTACCTATTTAGACATCTACTTTCTAACCCCAAAATGAAGGTTTTTATTGAAATAATGAAGGTGATGGTTATATAGATCATCAAGGTTGAGTTTTGATAAAAGAAAGTATGATTTTACAAAAAAAAACTATTTTTCTTAAGTCTAGTATAATTCAAAGTTTTGCAAAGTAAAAGTTTTCAAAAAGAATTCTTGGTATTATATGTAGACATATAGGTAGATTATCTCATAGCTATCATGACAATAGCTTGTAGGAAATACATATATGCATGATGCATTGTAGAAATAAGGTATGAAAATTGAGTTTATCCAAAATTTGTAAATTCGGATGATTTCAAAACCATGCCTTAAAAACCCATTTATCAACTCCAAAACTTGTGTTTTATATGAAAAATGAGGAGTTTAGGTCATAGGTATCATCAAGTAATGATTTTGATAAATTAAGATAGGATTTGCTAAGAAAAATATATAGAACAAGGAGTAGAAATGAAGTAGGAAAAATTTGAGTTGTTGTCATTTTAAAAATTCGTAATAATGGAGTAATGGCATGAAAACCCATATTTTCCAAACTCAAATTAGAAGTTTTATCAAATAAATGAAGTCCTTAGTGGCTAGGCATGGTTGAGCTTAATTTTCTAAGTATCAAATGATTTTTACTTAAAGGAATCACCACAAAAACTAATTTTACAAAATTCGGATTTTGGAATCAACCCTACTTGAAAACATGTTTACAAAGTGCAAAATAGAAATTTTATATGTAGAAATGAAGGCATAAGTAATAGATATAATGAAGACTCAATTTTAGCAAGGATAATTATATTTTCTTGAGAAATAAATCCAAAACAAATGGAAATGACCAAAGTTAGAAAACTAGATTTTTCATAAGTAGTTGTTATTATGGTCTTGCAAAATAAAAAGTTATAAAATTTTTTTTAGTAAGAATCATCAAGATCATGCATACATTAAACTCATCACATGCCATTCATGTTAGGAAATCATTCATATTGCATGTATAATTGATTTGTCAAGTAGAAATATTCCAAGCATTTACAAAACTATTTTTGGAATCGGAAATTGTTACTGATCAGAACTGATCGGACTTTTTGAAGCTTCAAAGTTTTCAAAACTTAAATATAATATTAGAATTAGATAGATCTTTCGAAGTAGATAGAAATCGATATATAATTTGCGAATTCGAGTTAAAATGACCAAGTTATGGCCGTTTTAAGTTGGAATTCGCTTAGGACGAGAATTACGAATTTGATAGTTTGTATAAGATAGTTTGGATTAGTTAAGTGATGAAATACTTATTAGAGTATTTCTTCCTTTTTAGGTGACCCGATATCGACGATTCCTTACCACCGTGTTACTTGTACTAGAAGACGGTGATCCAATAGCTGAGTGAGTCTTCTTATTTTGTTACCTTGTTTGTGCTTGTAGCTAGTCGCATTAGAAGTATAGGAACAAGATAAAAATCGATATGAATGGGGATGGGATATATGATGAGACTGTGATGAATGTACCAAAGAATACTAAAGCATATCGAAACACGATTTGATTGGATAACTGCACTGTTCATATTATTTCTGTTATATGTATGATATTGGTTGGTCACTCTAAAGAATGTATGAATATTTTGACCTAAGCAAAAATTAAATTGGTCATGCATCGCATCGGACATATTGCATTTGGTAGCATGCTACTCCTACGCATGTCGATCGGTATGGTCCGATGATGACTCATTTGGATAACGAGGCCGGTATCAGAGCTCATTCATGGGAACCAAGGCGCATGTGGATGCATTCCATGAGTGAGCTTAGCCGAGTCGAGTGCTATGAGCCGAGGGCTTGGGGACTAGCAGCAGTCGTGTAGACTTCAATACCATTCCTAACCCAAGATACGGAAGGCGTAAATCTTATCTGTGTATGGGTTCCGGATACCCATACATAATTGTTTGCTCATGTGTTTGTTCATGCATAGCATATGGATTGATTATAACTTGCTTGTTATGGTACAGATAAGAGAATTCTCACTAAGCTAGTGTAGCTTATACCAATGGTTGTTTAAATGAACAGGTTATCTCAATAATGCAAAGTGGGGACGAATGGTTGGAGCGAGAATGACTTCGGGATTCCGGCAAGGAATAAGAATGCTTGAAGTTATTAGCTAGGTTTTATATTTTTCTTGTAATAGTTTTATGTAGTGGAATCTTTTGATGATTGTAATTGAAGTATAATGTTTTGTATTTGGAGTATAGTAAATTGAAATTCCTTTACATTGTTACTCAAGTTATATCAACATAAAATGTATTACTCCGATGAGTCTCCTCCATGTGTTAGATGCCTTGTACATAGTATGGAAGCCTTCGCGTGACTGAGGTGGTCATTCTTAGGCTTTAATATTGTGTACGGCGAACTACCCATTTAGGGTACCCTTCGGGCGTGACGTTAACTTTGTTAGTAAAGGAAATTTCTCTTAACATTTTTATGAGGCACTTAATAACAAAAATAAGAGTTTAACTAATTATTTGATGCCCATTAAATGAAAAGCAGATTGTTATCCTGTCTTGAAACATTTGGATGATGCCATAGCTCACCAATAGGATGGTTAAAATTAATATTTTTGTACTTTAAGAAATTAGAAATTGAAAGCTTCTACTTTCCTTTAAAAAAAAGAATATTCTCTCTCTGAGATATGTGTCCATGCATATGTTTTAGTCTTGTTTGTGTTGGGTTTTTGTTGTATTACTCTTCCTTAGTCTTTGTGTAACCTGGAAACAATTACTTCATTAACCGAGTCAATTTATTTCTCAATCCATCATGGTTTTTCTTACTCAAAGCCAGAAGATGCATGTTTTTAATTAATAAAAATAGTCCCGAGTTTTTTTTTTTTTTGGTTTTCCATGGTGATTTTGATGCCTCGCTACGATCTATTGCCATTACAAAAATGTTTAGTAAATCATTACATAACCTTATGATTTCCTTTTCACCTATCAAGCATTTAAGAGGCTTTTAGTCCAAATTTAACATCCTATATTGGGTTTCAAAAAAGTTTATCTTAGCAGGAACAATTATCCAAGCACCAATGTTTGTTGTTAGTTGTTGGTTCATTTTACAAAACATAAAGTCAAAGTTTTCAAAAGTTTATACAAAATGCTAATAAGTCCTATTCAACTTCGGTTGTAATCACTAACATAGGTAAGTGCACCTACAGAAATAGCATAGAAAGTATTAGGTCGTATTCCTAGGGGATTGTTGGCATCTACTATACTTACCTTTCATCTATTATCTAGCCAAACAAAAATTTATCCAAACATATGCACAGGAAAAACAATAAGCTAGGGTTAATGCTAAATATATACACTTTGTCAGGGTAAAATTAAGAATATAACTTTGTAAATGTAAGAAGGGACTTAGGATTTACTTCACCACTTCTTTATAATGTGATTTCTAAACAAACTTAGAGAGTTGTTTGTTAAGTATATTTGCACTGTCAGATTCACTGAGAGAAGTCAAAGCCTTTCTTAAGATCATAAACTCTAGATCTATATCAGACCACCAGAATCTCTTTACAAGCTAATAGCAATCTAGATCTACATAAAAATCAAGAATCCTTTTATTAAAAACCAATTTTAAGGAATTTTAAAACCAAGTGATAGAAAATTTCACTATCCATCTCTCGATGTGAGTATGAGCAACCTCATTAACAGCCTAGATCTATTTAAAAAAATGCTCTCTTAATCTATTCAGTTGAAATCAGACATGGGTCTAAAATGTGCACCATGCATTTAGACCCACGAAGTTAAGTTTAAGCTACAAAATATAAATACCCAATCAGTATTCAATGAAAACGTATTTGAAATCATGTGAATCGAGTCTTGAATTAACAAATCTTAAGTTAATATGATTATTTCTCTATATGTAAACATTGAGCATAGATTTAAGAGAAATAATATAAAAAATAC
Organism: Combretum micranthum; assembly: GCA_024138025.1. Lineage (NCBI taxonomy): Eukaryota > Viridiplantae > Streptophyta > Magnoliopsida > Myrtales > Combretaceae > Combretum > Combretum micranthum. The sequence continues at coordinate 32,065 of JAMXBD010003284.1, forward strand.
AATTGAATATTACAGATTAAGCACCAATGGGTCTTGCAAAAACAAACTTCGAGTTTAAAATGAAATTACCTAGAAAACTCGAAATTCCTTCCAAAAGAAAAAAAATATTTTCTCTCACTAAGAATTCTCTCCCTACTCTATTATAGGTTAGCAAAATTTGTTACATGTGGTAAACTCCTTATTGGATGTCAATGCACATTTACTTATGTACGACAGACACAGAAATCATGAAGATTATTATTTATTGACGTTTCATATTCTTTAGAGCAAATCCATCCTTATCTTCATGCGTATGTATGAGCCAGTTTATTTACGACAGGGTCACTTTTTGTAGGTATGATTGTGGGCTCGAAGGTTGGCCACAATCAAAGCTGTGAATTCTTCATAAAAATCGTGATTTTGGGCTTAATTTCAACCGTGTGTGTAATCGCAACTCGACTTTAGGTGTAATTGTTCTTGTACTTTGCATTTCAGGCATGGATGTCTTAAAGTGAATCGTAGGTGAAATCAAGTGCATAGGTTATAGGCGCAATGTAATCTCTCTAAGCATCATACTGAAAAATTCGTCATGTATTGTTAATTATATGGTTGAGGGTTTTGTTTTGAATCCTTTTTGACAAAGACGTTCAGATTTCTTGGGCGCCAATGATGTTTTGAGAGATTTTACAAAATACAATAAGAGAAGTTGAAAAGATATTTGTTTTGCGAAATGCATGTATCATTTAAAAATCATTTCTTTTAAAGTTGTAGAGAACCGAGAAAAAGTAGGGGAAAGTCTTTAATGTTACGTAAGGAGGAGATAAAACACAATTTCCAAAAAACTTTTTCAAAATGGACAACAAATTCCAATTTCATTTCTTATAAATTCAAATTTTAATTTTTCAATGGGTTTAGTAAAAATGTCTACCAATTGATTTTCAGTCGATACAAATTCAACATTAATATTTCCATTATTTACGTGATCTCTAATAAAGTGATGTCTGATTTCTATATGCTTTGACCTAGAATGATGCACTGGATTTTTTGTCAAGTTAATTGCACTTGTATTATCACATTTAATAGGTATATTTTTATAATTTAAACCATAATCTTGTAATTGTTGTTTAATCCAAAGCATTTGAGCACAACAGTTACCAATAGAAACATATTCTGCTTCAGCTATAGACAAGGCAACAGAATTTTGTTTCTTAGAGGACCAAGAAACTAATTTGTCACCTAAGAATTGACAAGTACCAGATGTGCTTTTTCTATCAATTTTACAACCAGCATAATCTGCATCTGAGTAACCTATCAAATCAAAATTTGGATTTTTAGGGTACCAAATGCCCAATTTTGAAGTATTTATCAAGTATTTGAAAATTCTTTTAACAACTGTCAAATGTGTGTCTGTTGGTGTACATTGAAATCTTGCACACAAACATATACTGAATAATATATCAAGTCTGGGTGCAGTTAGATATAATAAAGAACCCATGAGACTTCTATAGAGTTTCTCATTTACCTTTTTCCCATTTAAATCAGAATCTAACCTTGTTGAAGTACTCATGAGAGTGGCAGCTCCTTTACATTCTTCATACCCAAATTTCTTTAGAATTTGTTTTGTATACTTTTCTTGATGAATGAAAATTCCTTCTCTAGATTGTTTGATTTGAAGTCCAAGAAAGAATGTCAATTCACCCATCATTGACATTTCAAATTCTGCTTGTATTTCTTTAGCAAAATCTTGACAATATATTTCATTAGTAGAACCAAATATAATATCATCTACATATATTTGCACAATTAATATATCTTGTTTATAGGTTTTTAAAAATAAAGTTGTGTCAATTGCTCCTCTTTGAAAACCTGTTGTAATTAAAAATAAACTTAATCTTTCATACCATGCCCTTGGGGCTTGTTTTAAACTATATAAAGCTTTATTTAATTTGAAAACATAATCACTTTTAAAAGGATCTTCAAAACCAGGAGGTCGTTCAACATATACCTCTTCTTTAATAAATCCATTTAAAAATGCGCTTTTTACATCCATTTGAAGAACTTTAAAATTTTTGTAACATGCATATGCAAGCATTAGTCGAATTGCTTCTAATCTAGCGACGGAAGCATAAGTTTCATCAAAGTCAATACCTTCTTCTTGTGAATAACCCTTAGCTACTAGTCTAGCTTTATCTCTAACAATTTTACCATTTTCATCCAACTTGTTTTTAAACACCCATTTAGTTCCTATTATAGATTTATTTTTAAGTTTAGGAACAAGATTCCATACATTATTTCTTTGAAATTGATTTAACTCATCTTGCATGGCATCAATCCAACTATTATCTTTTAATGCTTCATCAATATTATTTAGGTTCAATTTCAGATAACATAGCAAAATGATTTTCAAAATCTTGTAACCTACCTCTTGTTTGAACACTAGTCTGTATATTACCAATTATTTGTTCAGAAGGATGAGTGGATTTGTATTTCCAAGCTTTAGAAGTTTCTAGTTCAGACTTACAACTTCGAAGTACCTTCTGTTCTTGCTTCTAACTTAACTTCTAGAAAGTTAGATATTTTAGATAAAGGTTCTGTACCAGTTTTGCTTTAGGATTGAAATCCTTTTCTTCATCTGATTCGTCATCCTTTGTATCTTCAACAAACTTAACATTAATTGATTCCTCAACAATTTTTGAGGTTTTGTTATACACACGATAAGCACGACTATTTAAAGAATAACCTAAAAATATTGCTTCTTCAGATCTTTCATCGAACTTACCAAGATTGTGAGCATTTTTTTCACAAAGCATTTAGATCCAAAAACATGAAAATAAGAAACAGTAGGCTTCTTACCTTGAAATAGTTCATAAGCAGTCTTTGATGCCATGGGTCGAATATACACTCGATTGATAATATAGCAAGTTGTAGACACTGCTTCTGCCCAAAAATACTCAGCAATACCACTCTCATTTAACATAGATCTAGTCATTTCTTGTAAGGTTCTATTCTTGTGTTCTACAACTCTATTTTGTTGAGGTGTATGTGGAGCTAAGAAATTTGAGAGATATCATGTTCTTCACAAAAATTTATAAACTTTGTATTTTGAAATTCGTTCCATGATCATTCGAAGACTAATTATGGAAACTTTTTTCGTTTTGTATCTGTTTTGCAAATTTTTGAAAAGAATCAAAGGTGTCCTTTTTATGTCGCAAGAACATAACCCAAGTATATCTCGAAAAATCATCAACAACAACAAATCCATATTTACATCCACCCATGCTAAGAGTTCTAGTAGGTCCAAAAAGATCAAGATGCAACAACTCAAGAGGTCTTTTAGTTGATATTCCATTTTTACTTTTATGAGAAACAGATACCATTTTATTTTTTAAACATGTATCACATTTCACATCTTGTTTAATATTTATTTTAGGTAATCCTCTTATTATATTCTTTTTAGCCAATTTTTCTAAGTGATTATTCATACAAAGATAATAGACAGCATGCATCTTCAACTTTATTAGGTTTTATCAAATAAATATTCTTCTTTCTAAAGCCTTCAAATAGTTTTACACCATTTTCATTAAAAGCAAAACATTTATCTTTTTCAAAAACCATTTTATATCCTTTATCACATAGCTGACTGATACTTAATAAGTTATGTTTCAAGCCTTTTACTAAGTAAACATTTTCTATAGTATGAGGAGGCATACCAATTGTTCCAGTTGCTACAATTTTACCTCTACTGTCATCGCCAAATTTTACATATCCTTTTTCTTCCCATGTAATGCTATTGAACAATGAAGCATTTCCTGTCATATGTCGGGAACATCCACTATCAAGATACCATGTTCCTTTGATTTTAGCTTCATGTTCCTGCAAAAACAAAAAGGATTAAACCTTTTTAGGAACCAAACAAGTTTGGGTCCTTTATAAGACAAGCTCGTTTCATTTCTTTGTTTTACTTGTTGAGTACTGAGCTTGTTTCTTTTATAATAACAGTACTTTTCTATGTGACCATGTCTATTACAAAAGAAACATGTATATGTATTATTGTTATTCCAATACCTGTTGTTTACTGTCTCCAATGTTTTGTCTTGGATAACTTCTGATATACCTTCTGGTATTGTATTGATAATATCCATAAGAAGGATTTTTTCTTTCTGAGTAACTTCTGATATACCTTCTGGTATTTGAAATAAACTTTCCTTTTTCACTATGCACTTTATGATCATTCTTTTTCACGTCAGATTCAACATTCACAACAGTTTTAGCATTCACATTCGGTTTAGCTTTCATAAACACAGTTTTCTTAGATGCATTTGAACTAGAACCATGTTCATATCCTAAACCATGCTTGTCACAAGATAATCTTTGTGAAGAAATCAACATGTTTAATTTTTTATCACTTTCATTGAATTTATTGATGGTGTTCTTTACCGAATTAGATAACTCATCAATTTTTACTTTCAAAACACCGGTTTCATTTTTTAACATGCTATTATCTTTTCTTAGCTTTTCATTATCTTGATAAAATTTTTCATTGTCACGTTTTAAGATATCATTTTCATCAGCAAGCAAAGCATTGGTTTGTTTCAAAGCTTTTTCATTCTTAAGAGACTTTATTTCATTATCATACTTAGCAAGTTTTGTATCAGCCTTTTTAAGAGCTTTCAAAAGTTTTTCCATTTCAGCAATCATATCATCTTCAATTGATTCATCATCAGTTTAGAAGTTACCTCAGAAGTAGCCATGAGACAAAGGTTTGCTTCTTCTTCATTATCACTTATAGCCTCTGAATCAGCTTCTGACTCATCCAAATCGCTCCAAGTTGCCATCATTGCTCGACTTTTCTTCTTGAATTTTTCAATCTTTTTTTATTAAAACAGGGCACTCATATTTAATATGTCCCGGTTTTTTACATTCGTAACACACAATTTCTTTCTTCGCTTTCTTTTCCTCTTTGTCCTTATAGCTTTTTCCTGCATCAAATTTGTTAGATCTATTGAAACTTTTGAACTTTTTATCTTTCTTTTTCTTCAAGAATTTGTTGAATTTCCTTGTAAGCATGTTAATATTTCCGTCATCACTGTCCTCTTCTAAATCAGATTCAACAACTCTTTTGGCTTTGAAAGCTATTGCCTTTGAACTATTTTCTAGTTCTTCAGTTGTATCATGATGTGACTCGTATGCCATCAGATTTTCCCTTAACTGACTATGTGTTAGCTTATTTAAATCTTGAGCTTCTTCTATAGCTATCTTTTTGGCATCCCACGATTTTGGCAAAATTCAAAGCATTTTCCTAACAAGATCAGAATCATCTAATTTCTTTCCAAGTGAGGTTAGCTTGTTAGTAATAGCAGTGAATCAATTAAAGGCATCTTTAATTTTCTCATCAGACTTAATTTTAAATAATTCATAACGTTGAAGTAAAGCATTGATTTTTGTTTCCGTAATTATGTCTATTCCTTCATAAGTTTTTGAAAGAGTATCCCAAATTTCCTTTGCGATTCACAGGAAGAAATTAGATAAAATTCAAAAGGAGCTATGGTTGTGAGTAAGAGATTCTTAGCCTTATTGTTCTTCTTAATCAACTTTAGCTCGTCATTTGTGAAACTAGCATCGTCAGATATTGCTATTGGATTGTCTCCAAATTGGATCACCTGCCAAGAAGCATAATCATTAGCTTTTATATAAGTTGACATTCGCATTTTTCAGTAAAGATAATTTGAACCATCAAAATATGGAGCTCTATTGATTGCAATATTGTTCTCAGTCATTTTGTTTGGATCACTCAATTAGACAAAGGAGTCTAGCTCTGATACCAATTATTGGTCCCGTTAAAATAATCAAGAGGGGGGTGAATTGATTATTATATGAAAATTTTCCTCTTTTAAATAAAAACAAAATATTGTTGAAAACCGTGAGAACAACTAAATAAATAAAATGCAATAATTAAAAGATCAGAGTTAGAAGATCAGGCAGCAAATTATAGTGGTTCCGCCTTGTGCGTCAGTCCACTCTTCCAGCTCACGGGGTCCCGTTGTCTTTACCGTGGTGTTTCACTATATCAAAATTCAAATGAGAGTACAATCAAGCCACCGTATTGGCAAAGTCTCGCTATTGAGTCTCCTTAGCTTAAACTCTAAGCTAACACTCAACTATAGTGATAGATAACTCTCACACACTTCTCAAGAAGTAACAAATCTTTGAGGATTAAGAATATAAAGTTCCTCTACAAATTAAACTCAATAAAATATATTAGTAGGCTGCTTTTTCTGAATGAAGAAATTCTTCTTTTTATGTGAATCTGAATGCTTGTTCTTGTCTTTGCTTCTGATTCCTTAAATATATCTCTTAATCACCAATGGCTATTTTTGCAAAATTCAAAAAACTTCTTCTGTTAAGAAAAGATGGATAAATATGACGTGATCTTCTCTTCCTTTTCTGTTATAATTTTAATTTTAATTTGAAATGACATAAACTATTATGATCTTCATCCAAGATATTAGATGTACCGAGATCTTCTCTTGTAATCCTAACTTTGGATAAACTTGAAGAAATCTTGTTATAACCATCGTGATCTTCTCTTCATATTTGAAACTGAGGTTATCATTCTTCACGGGATTTTCTGAAATGAAAGAAACAAAAACTAACAATATCTTTATATATTTTATATATATCTTTGCCGAAACATAATCTTCCAGGTGAATTTTCAAAAATCAAATCTTCCTTATGATGTATGACGTGATAAGCTTCAGTGGTTACCAAGATATTCTTGTCATAAGCTTCTTGATAGATTTGAACAAACAAACTATTGTAATCTTTATCCAAAAAGTTAGTTGTGATATTAAAAAAATATGAAGACCTATTCTCTTGTAATAAACCTTATCCTTCATATCTTTACTTGTATAACAAATGTTATCATAGAAAAACATCATGATAATTTTGTCATAAAAAATAATTCATGCATTTTGGCAAAAATAATTTGAAAAATCAAATTATTTTATCTATATGGAAACACTTGAAAACATCTTGATGTGATTTGATCTCCATGATATTAAATCCATCTTTAGTGTAATACATCAAGTATATTACCCAAATATACTTTAACAAATAAAGCTGGGTCTTGACAAATATTAAAACAAAGTTTTAATCACTTTTAAGATCAACAAAAAAATTGTATCCAGCTTTAAAGATTCTGAAACAGCTTATGTTAACTTTATCTTTCTATTGAAGAAGGTTCTGAAATTGTCTCTGACTAGCTTGATAAGCATATTTGTCTCCTAATGTAAATTCTAAAAATGCTTCTGACTAGCATATATGAGTTTCACTAAAAGTTCTGAAAATGCTTCTAAAAGACTTTCTTTAGATACCAAAGCTTAAACGAACCTTCTGAAATAACTTCTGACTTTATAAAAACTCATTTATATAACTATCAAAGGTTCTGAATAAGCTTATGTTCAATCATACTTAGAAACAATTAATCTTCCTTTTGTTATCATCAAAATATTATTAGAGAACTTAACAATGACCATAAGTAAGCATCTACATGTCTTTCTTCATATTATCCTTCAAATCCCCCATGTCTTTGTCATAATTTGTTTCAAAAGCAGCCAACTTCTCTTTTAGATTTTTTACCTTAGCTTCCAATTTGTGGAAGCTAGCTGTTACGATCGAGCTTCTTGTGTAGGTGGCACAGATGTAGCAAGTAGCTCTTCCCATGCTACCTCAGATGCAACAACTGGCTCTTCTCTAGCTACTTCAGGCTCAGGGCTCTGATCGTTTGCTTCCAATTTATGGAAGGTAGTTGCAGAGTATTGTGACAGAGCTTCTTGTGTAGGTGGCATAGATGTAGCAGGTAACTCCTCCCATGCTGCCTCAAATGCAACAATTGGATCTTCTCTAGCTACTTCAGCCTCAGGCTCCAGTCCTTTACTTCCTCTAAGCTCCAGCATAAAAAGGCTCTCTTATTCAACTACTTAAACTTACAAACCACATAAGTAGGCCTTTGCCTTAGCTATAACTGCAAATTTCTCAGAATCCTTATAATTAGCCTACTAAGGATTATTCTTTTGCCATGCATACTAGCTTGACGTCGGATCCTCCATGCTACTATCAGCCCTACATTCATCTTCTTCTTCCTCATCATATTGTAAAGAGGATACAGTTCAGCATCTGCTATTGTTGCTACCCCCCTCTATTTTAGAGAAAATGCTCCTAGTGAGCATGTAGTGCAGCATTCTAGCACCTTTCCTTTTGAAGCTTAAACCAGTAGTCTTAGAGGGGAGGAATTTTCCCCTCCTCTCTTCTGCCACAAACTTCTTCCATTCTTCCTTTGATACTTCAGTAGGTAGATTCTTGAGCTCCTCACCATTCAAATCTGCTTTATCATATAAATCAATGGTAGTTATAAACTACCTCATTCCCACACTCCTATGCTCTCCAAATACATAAAAGCTGACTGAATCATCCATATCTGGCACTTGTATTTTAGTCCTAAAGTTTGTCATCAAGGATAGAGTTACTTCACGATAAGCCCCTATTCTAATTTCAAAGATTCTCTCCTAGGCTTGGTCTTAAAAGAACTCTCTAAACTCTGCCTCTAATCCATAACTATTACACCCTCCCAATCCATCACAATATTTATAGCAATTTGTTTCTTAGTGAAAAATATCTTAAAGTTTTCTCTATCCTCAGCATTTTATCCTACCAATGGCTGAGGATGGGTACTTACTTGCACGAGGGGCATAGACTCAATTCCATCCCTCTTTTATTGTTTTTGGAGTTATGTTTGGGATCCTTTTGGTGCTGTAAACCCCGATTTTTCTAGTAACCAAGATAACTCGAGAACCGGAAACCAAAACCCTAAACCGGAATAACTTAAGACTGGAGTGAGAACTAAGAACCCTAAATCCAGCTTTTCCTCGGTTTTCAATTAAGAAACTTTTATAAGAAAATTTAATTTTGAATATAGTTCTTGATTATATTTCAAACCAAGAAAAGATCAGATTTTGAGAAAATTTCAATTCCGGATTTTCTCGAGACCCATTACAGAAAAGCGTGCCCCAGAACTTGAATTTCAAAAATTTACTCATGAATACTCATTTGAATCAAAATTAAATAAGGATTTCAAATATATAAATTTCATAATTTTTTGGTTTATGAAAAATACAGTTATAGCCTTTTTATTCGTATTTTCTTACTACCAGTAATTAAGTTGTCTTAATTACTATTCATTACTACTCACAAGTACAATCTACTACTACTCACAAGTACACCCTACTCTTACATCCTTACAACCACTCGATCACATTTTCTTTTCCAAGACTTAATTGTCTCTAAATAATTATTACAAATTATGACATTAATGTACAAATCTATCAAACAAATCAAACAAAAATCAAATCCCCCCCCCCCCCCCCTCCCCCTCTTCAATTGTGGCCGGCGTGATCCTCCCAATTCTCCCTCAATTGTGCAATTTTTTTTTAATTTATTTTATCTCATTTAACCTAATTTCACTTTATATATAAACCACATTTTCTCTCTCTCACTTCATTCTTCTCATTTTCAAATTTTCCAAAGGTGAAAGCTCTCTTTTCTCTCCTCTCCACTCCTCCCTTGCCGTGCCATATGGCTCCCACACACACACACAACTTTTTTTTTCTTTCCATTTGTCTTCTATTTACTCTTAAGTGAAAGAACTTTGCTTCTTTATATTTAGATCCTTGTAATGGCAAGGATATTCTTGGATATTTCCATTTAAAGGTCCCCATGAGCTCTTGCTAGGGACAAGAAAATATCAAAACAAGAATACCAAACCATCACAAAGTAGATCTTGCATTTAAAGAAGCTTTCACGTTATAAAATCCATGATCATCCATCTAAAAGTGTTTTGAACAAAAGATCTTTCATAATAGTTTTTATATTTTCAAAACCTATTTAAGCACTTAAGATAGTAGATCTATCATTGTAACACTCATATTCATGTAGGCATTTAAGATCTCATCTTTATTTTGAGTTTATGTGCATTAATGGTCATCAATGCTTTTGTCTTGAGTAAATAATCTTGCTAGTATATAGATCTATAGGTAGATGAGTTAATGAAACCAAAAAAGAAAATTTTTTTTTCAAGAAATGAACTAGTGTAAATTCGGATAACATAGGAAACCTAGTCTAAAAACCCTTTTATCAACTTCTAAACATATATGTTACAAGAAAAATGAAGCCTATAGGTGATAGATAATGTTTGATGATATTTTTCATGAGTTTAAATGAGTTTTTACCAAAGGAAATATTCAAAACAAGAGATGAAGTTTAATAGAAGTTTTGAGTTGAAAGTCTTGTAAGCAAAATTCGTAATAATGAATAGATGGTTAGAAAACACTAGTTTTCCAACTTCAAAAATGGTATTTTCTTAAATAAATGGAGTCCTTAGGGTATACGTAAAATAAGTAGCTAAAGTTCTAAGTATAAAATACATTCTTCTTAAGAGAATCAACTTAAAAATAAATTTTGCTAAATTCGGATTTTTGGAACCACCCTAGTATAAGACTCACTTAAAAGTTTACAAATGAAGATTTAATTAAAGAAATAAAGGCCTTAGGATATAGCTAATGTAAGGGTCAAAATATCTTTAAAGAAAGTAGAGTTTTCCTAAGGAAAATCCTTAGAATAAGTAAGTGTGACCAAGTGTAGCAAATTTATTTGTTAAACAATGGCATGAAATAGTGTCCTAAGATAAAGGTAATTTAAATTCTTTAAATCTAAAAATTTATAATAACTTAGGCACCTAAGAGCTCATATCATGACATTCATGATAGGAAAATCCATTACCATGGCATTATTTTCATTTTTCACTTAGGAATCTCAAGAGCATTCATGAAAATCGCATTTTCGGAATCAACATAACCGCTGGACAGAATTGATCCTTCATTTCCGAGACTTAAATGTTTTCAAAACTTGATTTAAACTTCATATTTAGAAAGCTCTTTCGAAGTAGATAGAAATGGATTAAAATTTGCGAAATTCCGAGTTAAAACGACCAAGTTATAGCCATTTTAAATCGGAACTTCAGAAATGACGCGAAATTCGATTTCACTAAGTTGTCTTAGAGTTTTTAGTGTTCTTAGATGGTAGAATACTTATTAGGATATTTCTTTTGTGATTAAGCGAACCCGAGGACGTCGAATCATTACCTTCGGACTATTACTATTACGAGACCGGCGAACCCATGCCTGAGTGAGTTTCTCTTCCCAATTCATTTATTGTATGTGCCTGATAAATTAGTGCACTAGAATGTAGGCCAAGTGAATTGAATATGTATGATGGGGAATAATGGGAAATTGTATGTTGATGATGATGATATGCGAACTCAAAATAAGAATATCGGAACCGGGTGATAAATTCTAGTTGTGTAGTTAGTTATGATGTATTGTTTGAGAAATTGTTTGATCGCCTAAATAAACGACTTAATCGACTATTCAGACTAATGCAAATTCTGACATATGCATATCATAATGGGAAGGAGCATTAGCATTGTTCGGTTAATCGTGATCCATAAACGAGACTAATTGTTTGGTTAATCGTGATCCATAAACGAGACTAATTGTTCGGTTAATCGTGATCCATAAACAAGACTAATTGTTCGGTTAATCGTGATCCAGAAACGAAATAATGTAGGTTAACCGTGAACCATAAACGGCATAAAGATAGTACCGCAGTATTCGTTAATCTGCTAACCCGGGATGGAGGGCGCAAGTCCATCCACATATGATTTTCGGATAGTCATATGTATGTTGTTCTCATGTGTTTGGCGTATTCACTTGCTTGTTTAATCACTTGTTTGAATTGTTGTGACATGAATGTTATTGTGGAAAATTTCACTCACTAAGCTAGTTAGCTTACGTCCCTACAGTTTCTTCCTTTTGCAGCTACCAAATTTATAGCTTAGGCAACGTGACCCGACCGTACAGGTACAAGAGCTAGAAGTTTCCCTTTGAAGTTGGAAATCCTGTTTAGACTTCCATAGGAAACTTTTAAGACTTTGGATGACTGTATAGGGCCATTAAATATTCTTTTGCGGGGGAATGCCCCTTAGTAAATGTAATGTTTATTTATGTTTCATAAGTTATATCCCACTGCTAATGCATGCTAAGTTAAGCTTTTATCTCCATTCGGACTTGTATTCTATTGTCGTAAAGGTACGCCTTATATCTATATGAGACTCTCGAAGGACTAAGGCGGTAATTCGGGAATCTTGTATGGTATATGGCGGACTGTTACGTAAGATACCCTATGAGGCATGACAGGTGCCATTTTAGCAAAAATAAAAAAATAAGATAAGTGTTATGTTTGAAGTTCATTATAAAGAAAGAATTTTTGCCCTAGTTTCTTAACTTGACTTAATACTGAGTTGTTACATCTACTATAACAAATAAATTTTAGACATAACTATTTACATTTTTGCTAAAGAATTTCACATTAAATTTTACTACATTCTTGTTTTTCTATCTTCATATTATTGTTTTTACAAAACAATCAAACTTAAAAACAACCTTAACACATCTAAGTTCATTATGAACTTCCTTGAAGATGAAAAGTTTTAACAAGGTTTTTGCAAAGAATCATTGAATCATTATTATAAACAATCTACAAAGCTCATTTTACTTATCAAGTAAGCTACTTAACTTGAAGGAGACCAATTAATCAAAATTCTGTACACTTTTAAAACCTTAAAACAGACGAGATGAAGCTCTTGTCTATTCGGAAAGGAACTAAAAGAATGAGATTAGAGTTAAGGAGTATGCTTACCTTAATAGGTTGATGCAAGAAATACTGTAAAAGATTGGTTTTTGTTTAGTTTGTGCAGTGAAAAAGAGTTGGGGTTTTAAGAGAGACTATCGATTTTGTTAAAATTTGAATGTGGTAATGAATGAGAGGGAAACAACAGTATTAGGGCTTTTATATTAATCTCGTCGCGGGTTCAACCACAAGCATTGTTTAGAATGCGGTTATTATTTATTAAGAACAAAAAAAAAGAATCAAAGAATCAAGGCTTCTATTTAAGTTGCGACTAACACTTAAAGAATAAACAATCAAAGAATCAACGCCTCGACCGCAGGCTCGATTTATTAAACCTAAATAAAAGAATAAAGAATCACAGTCTTCATTTTAGTCATGGCTAAAAGAATAAAGAATTAAGGTAAAAGACAATCGTAGTCATAATCGCAAGCTCGATTCAAGCCGTGATTAAGATTGTGACTAAAATTTATTCTTCTTTTATGAACCTCGGGTTGGTTCGCAGCCAAATTTATCATATGGTTCCTACAAAAACAATTACGAACAAGAAGTAAAATGCCAAATGAGGCACAAGAGCAATTGTATTCCTTTTATTCATTCTCTCAAACAAGAATTTACGTAAAACATCATTCATAAACTTCAAAACCATCATCATCATCATTCAAAGATTCTCAAGAAAAACCTATTTAACATTTTTTATATAAATACAAACATTCATCATCAATGCTTATAATTCTCAATAGAAAGGTCTTTTGGAGCTTAAAAAAAAAAAAAAGAAATGTAAGATGAATCATCTTAGGAGTCTTTCTTCTTCAGTTCTTGGCTTGATCTTTTGGGTTAGCGTATATTGGTTGGTAAGGTTCCCTGAGGTCTTTTCAAAAGGAGTTTTGAAATTTGACCTAGCTATCTCTTTGGTTTATGAATTGCAACTAAATGATTTATCAAGGTAGTATCAATGGTCTACTGCCTAGCTTTAGAGGCTTTAATGAACTGAGGAATCAATTCCTCCAAAGAATTCTGGTTACCTTGGGAGACATTTGACCCTTAACCCTGCTGTTTCTAAAAATTAGGTTGGTTTAGACCAAATTATTGGAAGTTATTGTTACTCCACCTAAAGTTTGGATGGTTCCTCCAACCAAGGTTATAGGTGTTGTTGTAGGGGTCATTCTTTGGTCCATTAAAATTGTTCACATACTCGATACTTTTAGAAGTCATGTCTTCATAACTCTGTCTAAAGTTGCCGTCTACCATGTTCACTTGGCTAGTCCCAATGGTCATGCTATCCACCTTCCTAGTGAAGGCTTCTATCCTAGAGGTCAAATTTGTCACTAAAGTTCAAACACACCTCCTGTCTTCTCCTTCCTAGCCTAATAGATGACCATTGGTAGTGCTTATTGCCATGTCTTCAAAAAGGTTCAAACATGTTCAATCTCCCTCTTGCTACTACATCAATAAGTTGCCTAATGTTATAGTTCAACCTATTGTAAAAAGTTTGGTCCTAGGTCCATTCATGAAGTCTAAGGTATGGGTAACTACTTAGCAACTCCTTCTACCTTTTGAAAGCTTCATAGAGAGTCTCACATTCCAGCTGGGGGCATGAAGCTATGTCTACTCTCAACTTTGCAATTCTAGAGGGTAGGAAATACTTTCTCATAAAGTTTTCAATCATTTGTTGCCAATTGATTATAGACTATCTAGGCAAACTATTAAGCCATTTCTTTTCATTATCCTTTAGAGTGAAAGGAAACAATCTAAGTCTAACAGCATCATCAGAGGCTGCATTGATTTTAAAAGTGTCACATATCTCTAAAAACTGTTGGAGATGAGTGTTTGTGTCCTCATCTTGTAATCCATCAAACTGGACATATTGCTAGACCTTTTGGATCACATTGGGTCTAAGTTCAAAATTATTTACAACAACCCTAGGCCTAGCTATACTTGTGCTAGCTCCATCAAGAGTTGATCTGCAGAAATTTAGTGTGGTTCTTGGTTGATTGACTCTATTGCATTCATTTTCCTCTTGAATCTCCTTCATTATCTAAATCAGTTCTATGTGTCATTTCCTCTAGAAAATGTATTTGTTCCTCCCTAGCCACTCTCCTTGAAATCCTATCAATTCATTGGGGCTCTAGAATAAATAGAAATACAAGATCAGATGGTCTTCTGGTCATAATCCTACATTTTTATTATGAAAGGATCAATCTACAATGAACCTGTTTCATAATAGGCAAACAAACAAGCAAAACTATTTTACAACAACAATATCTATATACATAAAAGGAATGAAGAATCAAAGAATTAAACAACAATTAAAGCTAAACAAACAAACCAAAACGATGCAGAAGAACTAACATGAACTATAGGGGCATATTTATAAACATATAAAAGGCTATGTACAAATATTTACATATATGCATAAAAACAAAACAAAAACAAAGGGTTAACAGTATTTACAAAAACAAAAGTGAGATATTCATAAAAAGGAAAAGAAAAACTATATATAAGGTTATATTTATATTTTAAAAAAAGAACAAAAACAGAACTATTCACAAAAAGAAAGAACAAAACTATGTATGAAAATAAAAATATATACAAAAGGATTATTTGCAAAAACGAAAACCTGTTTGTTGTTGGTTGTTGGTTCATTTTATAAAATACAAAGTTGAAGTTTTCAAAAAAATTATAAAAAATGCTAACAAGTTCTGTTCAACTTCAATTATAATCATCAACATAGGCAAACACACTACGGAATAGCATAAAAAGTATTAGATCGTATTCCTTGGGGATTATTGGCATCTACCATACTTACCTTTCATCTATTATCTAGCCAAACAAAAATTTAGTAAAACATATGCACAGGAAAAACACTAAGCTAAGGTTAATGCTAAATATATGCACGTTTTCAGGGTAAAATTAAGAATATAAGTTTGTAAATGTAAGAAAGGGCTTATGATTTGCTACACTAATTCTTTATCATGTGATTTCTTAACGAACTCAGAGAGTTGTTTGCTAGCTATATTTGCATGTTAGATTCACTGCGATAAGTTAAAGCCTCTTAAGGTTAGAAACTATAAATCTAGATAAGACCACTAGAATTCTTCACAAGCGATCAATAATCTAGATCCGCATAAAATCAAGAATCTTTTGATTAAAAACCCATGCTAAGGAATTTTAAAACCATGTGATAGAAAGTTTCACCATCTCTCTCTCGAGGTGATTATGAGCAATCTCATTTCCAGCCTAGATCTCTTCGAAGTAATGATTCTTAATCTAAAACGTGCACCATGCATTTAGACCACGAAGTAAAGTTTAAGCTACTAAATATAAATACCTATTCAATATTCAATCAAAATGCATTTGAAATCACATGAATCAAGTCTTAGGTTCACAAATCTTACGTTGAGATGATTATTTCTCCATAGATGTAAACATTGAGCACAGATTTAAGATAAATGATATGAAAAATACGAATGAATATTATAGATTAAGCACAAATGGGTCTTACAAAAACAAACTTTGGGTTTAAAATGAAATTACCCAACAAACACAAAATTCCTTGCAAAAAAAAAAAAAAAAAAAAAGATTTTCTCTTACTAAGAATTCTCTTCTTACTCTATTTTAAGTTAGTAGTATTTGTTACATACGGTATACTCCTTATTGGATGTCAGTGCACATTTATTTATATGCAACAGGCACAAAAATCATAAAGATTTTATTTGCTAACGTGGCAAATTCTTTCTAACAAAATTCATCATTATCTTCACATGTGTGTGTGAGCCAACTTACTCATGATAGGGTCACTTTTTATGGGTATGATAGCGGGCTCAAAGGTTGGCCACAATCTAAGCTATGAGTTCTTCATAAAAATCATGATTTTGGGCTCAGCTTCAACCGCAAGTGTAATCACAAGCTCAACTTTGGGCATAATTGATCTTGTACTTTGCATTTCAAGCATGGATGTCTTCAAGTAAACCGCAGGTGAAATCAAGGGCGCGGTTACAGGTGCAATTGGGAATTTTCCTTGTTTTTTACCCTCGTTGGGGGGTCTTCAGAACCCATGATTAAGCCTATCTTTGCTCATTCATGTTGTTTTGCTCCAAATCTAATCAATAACTTTGTTTCTTCTTTTCTTGATTGTAGGACCTACAAAAAAACATTTAAACAATAAAAGCATAAAATTTATAGGAATTTATTTAGAAATGGATCAAATAATGCTTGAATTCCTATGAATGGAATAAAGTATAAAAGAATTATCAACAAACTCTAACATTCCTAATTATCCATTATGTATACTATATAATTTGCAAATTTTTATAGCCTCATATTGCTCATTTTCAAGAATGTATTGTTTGAAGATAGTGTGCATGTGCTACTTTAACAGTTTAAAAATGTTTACCTAATGCATCCTTAGTCTAGTTTCCCTTATTCCATATTGTTGTGACATTCATGTACTTGAAATTATAGTTTTTTATCTATTGTACATAGTAAAATTCAGTTCTCAATTGTTTTCGTAGAAAACATGAACTTGTTGCGATACCTATTCTCTCATGCTTTGGTATTTTCTTTTTAATTTTAAGAGCAAAACCTCTAATGTAAAGTTTGTTTAATGGATGCTAAAGGAGGGAAATAAATCTGTTGATATAGTTTCAACTTTCCACAATTGTTGTATTTACACATATTTACTTAATTAGGCTGGCAAAGAAAAATATTTACTAAGCAGTTGGTTCTTATTTTTTTTTGCAGGTTGATGTTACAGAACCCAATTTTGTTATCTTACCATTGGAAAAGATTGCGCGGATTTGTGGTCAAGAATTGTAAGTGTAGCCAATGCTATTGTTTGACCAGAAGAGAGCAGGCTTAGAGTGTTCTTTTCTTTTGTCCTTTTTCTAGTCTATGTTTTCTTGTTACATTTATAATTAGGAGTAGTAGCGTTTTGAAGATTTTGTGTTTAGATATTACATGTCATGCCCCAAGGGTACCTTAGTAGTAGTACACAAGCCATACTTGTACATTATTACTGGTTACCTTTAGAGAATGACATATTTTCAAACAATAAGATCTTTTATTGCATCGATAAGAAATGATAAATACATAAACCATAAATTAGTAAATATTTACCATTACTTGTAGTGAATATAATAGTATTATAGATCATAATTCTATTCTATAAGTTTCCAAATACATAAACTGATGGTACAAGTACTAACTATCTTATAACTAGAAATAAAATAAATAGCATAACCTGAAGATCCCATATTCTTCTAACTTCTAAATTCATACCAGAGCCATGCTCTTGGAAGTATAAGCCAATGTCGTAGATTTAACCTGAAAGATCTTTAGGAGTGTGAGCGAAACCATGAGTCTAGTGAATAACTAGGCATATTACACATCAAGCAAGTTTATTAGCCAATCATATATAATGCAAGAGTCAAGCATATGCATAGATACAAGCTTGGATGATTTAGAATCAAACAAGAAAAAGATTTACGCCTTCTTTTTAGGGTTGAAGAATATTCACTTAATGACCTACTTGCCCAAAAGAGACTAAGTATACAGGAAAATCAACGATTTCTTGTTTTAGGATTATCACTTTAAATTTATGATATTTTGACTGATCATTTCCCACGTCATACCTTAGAAACTCCTAAGTATTAATCATCTTAAAGAAATACTACATGCAACGTTCTTCATTACCAATTAGTTCCTGTAGAACCGACGGAACAAAGAAAATCTTGGAAGAACTAACACTTTAGAAAAACCAAGCATTAACAGAGAACCAAAATATTAATACGTAGCAGGCTGTCACCTTTTTTAAATATGCAATAATACAGTTCATGTAATGCATGACTATTTAAATTATAAAGCCAATAATTTTTAGTCAGGCTTATGGTGATCATATATTACACACGCAACATATAACATACTTTTTCTCAAATCATCAGATAATTTGTATTATCACTTTAATTATCTTTGATTGTCAACTAAACACACAGCTCACAACACATACTCAATATATTTCCACAACAACCTTTATATTATCTTTGCATTACATATGCAACTATTTACAAACACAAATAATGTAATAGATCTGAGTTACTCACTTGCTCATGATAGCTAGTCATAATAGTCTATTGGGAAATCCTCAATAGTATCAAGATCACCTATTGAGATGAATAAAAATATTCATCAATACAACATAAATTATATATCTAAATTCCTATGAGTGCCTAAGTGTGTTATATTGGTATTGGAATTAATTTCTATTACTTGTATTGATCTTTTTAGGATAAGGATCCTATGATAACGAATTCTTATTATTTAATCTTTATTTTCATTTTGCTTGTCTTGATATTAAGAATATTTTTTTTATCAAGTAGTTATAAAGTTTATATTTAATAACTCAGTACTTTATTACTATCATTAATACTTTTACATTATTCGTTAGTTTGACCCTTTTATGGTAACTGATATTTAGTTTCTATCATTTTAGTTTCATTGTGCTTCTCTTGATCTTTACTCGTGTTATTATCTGTTATTTATGGGTATCTCATTATCTTTAATTCTGGCTTATTTACGTTTTCCATTCTTGTATATATATATATATATACCAATATAATACAATTATCGTAATTTTAATCTTGTATTATACAAAAGTATTTTATTTGCAATAGTTGCTAAAGTTTATCTCTTAATAAAGTATTAAACATACTAATATTTATATTATTATTTATTATGTTTAATGTTCTGTTTCTTCCCTTGTTTTTTTTTTTTTTTATGTGTGTGTGTGTGTAATCTATCATACGCGAACAGATTTCATTCTAGGGAAATTTTACACGTACACCGACATCCAACGCCACCGATGTTGAACTCTAGGATGCTGGTGCTCATGTAATTGTTACACGTTCCAAGTTTCGGTATGCACTGGCTTCGAAGGTCGCCAGTGTACGACGTACGTCGGTGGTGTTGTCACGCCCCAAAGGAGACCCTAAAGGTGACAGCAATATTAAGATTTAAGTATGACAACCTTAGTCATCCCATAAGTCTCGATATCGGGTGTAAAGTGTACTTTCACGATCATAGTGGATCAAACTTTGGATCAAGCCATTTAAGCAGTTATACTTAATAGCAATTAAGAAAGTAAATCATAACTATAAAATCAAGGCTCTTAAAAAATATATAAAGGATCTTACAAACTTTAAGGGGCATTCTCCTATAAAACATCTAATTCTATCAAAGTTCATTTACATCTTGAATTTCTACTTGGAAATCTATTTCTACTTCTAATTCTTGAATTCTAACCAAAAGCTCTTGGCTCCAAAAGGCATTACCTGGGTGAAGTATCCCATGGGCTCCAACCAAGGATATGAGTACTGCAAGAGGTATCTAAGAGGGTATAAGCTACGCTCTCAGTGAGAATTCTTTCCTCAATTAAACACCTAACAACAAATAATCAAACAAGTTTATTTAAACAACCATATGAGATACACAAGCACGTGAGCAAACAATACATATGATTTTCTTGGAATCATATGTTGAACGGATTTAGCCTTCCATTCGGGGTTGGGTATTACAGATCGAATAGACCGATTTCTGTAAATACAATTCCTTTGTAGTTTCGTTCGAGCCACTACCCAGTTGTAAAACATATTTTATTCGGGTTTTTTTTTATTCACCTTAATTTAACCCGGGCGACCCTTCGCCCTTTTATAGATCTGACGAGCTCTATGAACCTCCTTACTATGTCTTTGTCATAATAAGGGTATAGTAATAAATACGATGAACTCACCCAATGTTATGTATGAATCAATTTAATTAAATATTCATGACATGATTAGTTGTTTTACAGGTAATCATAGAAATTTCAGATAATCATTCCTATACTAGATCAAATATTCATTATGAACAATTCCCACCTATATACTTAAACATAATTTAAACCATAAATGTAACGTACATGCATCTTTTCATTTTGTCTTTTCCTAATTTTGATGCCACTAATTTTACAAGCAAAAATCATAACTGCGAAATTGTAAGAAATAAACTCACACAACCATTTGCGTAAAAACTTCTAATCAAAGTAATCCTTGGGATATAGGAACTCAGTCTCCACTTCACTTATACAAGAGAAATATCCAAAATGAGTGTTTTTGGGAAGTTCTACTTAAACTTGCTAATTCTATTTCACTAAGTTCATCAAAAATCGTATAAAGGGAAATTCCAATTTAAAATGGTCATAACTTGCTCAATTTAACTCGGAATTTCACATATAATATACCGTTTTCTATCTACTCGAATAGATGTATCATTTTCAAAGGTTATTTTTGTCATAAAAAGTCTTTTTGTCTCAAAAAAGGTCAGTATAGAATTACCACGAAAATCCCAGCCCTTGAAATACAATTTCCCAAACTTTTCTCTATCCAAAAATCCTTTAGTAAAAATATAGATATTTATATAATTGAAAAATCATTTGAATACATATATATAGACTCATATTATATGCAAAATTTAATGCTATTGTCTCAACAATTATTTTTCTTAAAACAATTTGTTTTATGGTGTTGAAACTTGAATTTTAACAATTTCTTTTCTAAGTGTTTTTTAAAGAATTTTATAAACTCTTGGGTTATTATAAATGAGTATATTCTCTTTTTTTTTCTATTTCTTTTCTAAAATAAATTAATTTTTCTCTTAGCTTTGATCTTCTACAAATTTTACTTATGGTGATAAAAATGTACTTTCCAAAATTTTTATTAAGTTGTTGATAACCTATAATAATTTGAGTTTTATATTTTTTATTTAAAAATGGTTTCGATAAATAAATCTTTTTCTGTTATATTTTTATTTCATAACTTCTTTAAAGTTAAATTTTATTTCTTGAACTTGGTCTTTTAAGTTCTTTGCCAATTTTACTTAGAAGGAAATCATGTTTCAACATTTCTTAAGTTGTTGATAATATCTATTGTTTTTTAATTTATCATGTTTACATTCTTTTTATTTCTTTGAAAATAGGTTTACCATTTAGAATCTTGGCAACTTTATTTTTTCTAAGTGGGTTTATAAATTAGTGAGTTAATTTTACCTTAACTTTGAAAACTAATCTAGTTTTTTATTATTATTATTATTATGGAGTTGGTAAAAATACTATAGGTAAGCTTTTTAAGAAAAATTTGCTTATCAAAGAACTATTAACACTAAGTTTTAACAAACTCCATGTGACTTATTACAAAAAGAAAAGTTTAGTTCATTAGTTAATTTCTTGATAACATCGTCTTTCATTGTCATTTAAGAAAAATCTTGATCAGTTTGAAAAGAAGTTGTAAAATAATTTTCCTATGTGTTTGATAACAAAATCTTGATTTAGTGATAAAGATATATATATATATATATATATATTAAAAGAGTTTAGTTTTATTTTTCATTTATTAAAGAAAATTCCACTTTAAATTATTTTGAGATAATATCATTATGATGATGCATGTATATGAGTATGTAATATGAAAAAGATGAAAATATAGGAAAGATATAAGAAACAAAATAATAAGCAAGATAATAAGATCAAGTATTGCGAACCTTAGCTTCATCAAGGTATCTCGATCGAGTATTGGGGGACTTAGCTTCATCAAGATATCCCGGTCAAGTATTAGGAGACATAGTTTCATCAAAGCAACCAGAGACTAAGAATAGACTAGCCAAAAAAAAAAAAAAAGAAAGAAAAGAAAAACAATAATAATAAGCTTGTTAGAGAGTTAGTGAGCATTTAGGGTCTAAGAAATATATAGATGTACATATAGATAATAACATATATGCAAAGTTAAGTTATGAGCATAGTAACAATAATAACAACATAGTATCATAATAATAACAAAATAATAAAATCAGAATTCTTGGCATGTGCAAGAATAAATCATGAACATGTTGTTGCTTTCATAACTCACATGAGCTCTTAGAAAACAACACCATGGTCATGCTAAGCTACATGACATGGGAAAAAAATGGTAGAAAGTTTTATCTAAGAGCATGTTTAAGCTGTAAGAAGAAGATAATGAATGTAGGATTATGTGGGTAGTGACATATGGTAAATGATTTATGTGTAGTAGAGGATTTTAGAAGGAATTAGTTGCTAAGAGTTTTGGTAGAGCGGAATTATGTAGAGAGAGAATTTGTGGAGAAATTTTGAAAGAGTTTTGTTATGTAAAATGAGTGTGTGAAAGAAGTAGAGGGAAAATGGGTATTTATAGTTGAAGGTAGAGAAAAATTAGATGTAACAAAATAAAAATGAAAAAGAAAAATAATGAATTAGAGAGAGAGAGGGGAGGTGTCGGTTTGGTTGTGTAGGAGGGGGGAGAGATTATTTAATTTATATTTTGTAAGGAAAAGTAAGTAATATATAAAATATGATGTGATATAAGATGTATTGAAAATGTTAAAAGTAAGAAAATAGGTGTATAGGTAGTAATATAAAGTAGAGAAAGATGAATAGTAATAAATAGTAGATAAGTACAATGAATAGTAAACAAGACTATCAATTTACCTATAGTAAAGAAAATACGTGTATAAATGCGATATCTATTATTTTTAGTTACTGAAAAATTACGAAACTGATTTTTAGATTCCTTACGTTATTTTGAATCTAACGGTATCATTAGAATATTTTTACCATTCAATGTACCAGGACACAGTTTTCGAAAACTAATCTCGTTTGAATCCGAAAAACACTAAAAACTGGCGAATGTGATATTTTCAAGCTTCCCTATATTGTTGCCAACTATTATCCATCATTTCCTCAATTCCGCTGTCTATGGTTTGAGAGCACGGGATTGCCGAATCTGAATTCTAAGGTTTAATATGGATTTTGTTAACCTTAGAGTTTTCGGTTGACTTCCGATCTAGGGTTTGAGCTTAAACTCAGAATAAAAATCTAGGGGTTTATAGGTGTAGGGGTTATACATTATTGGCGTTCGTTGTTTTTACGTAAAGAAAAATTTTATGTAGCTTTTGTTTTAGTACACGCCAACTCAACACCACGGGCCTATCCAAGTACGCTACCGACGTTGAGCACTTACACTGCCAGCATAGGGCCGGTGTAGGCACTGTACATTTTCTTCCTCGTTTTTTTCTATTTCGAATTCTATTTTCTTATAATTTGTATGTATTATACTTAGTGTTTGAACTATTTCAAGTGTTCTTACACAATCCCTAGCTATTGTTCATGACATATTAATACTCATAACATTTCATAATCATCAAACTTATGATTTCCTAGCTTCTAAATATTGTAATGCATAAATAGAGTTTAAGTTTTGGATAATACCTTGTATAGGCTAGTATGGTGGTGTTAAACTCTTCCCCAAAGCTTGAAATGAACCTAGGTTGAGTAAAACAGTGTTTGAGCTATGGTTTATTGCATTAACTAGCATGAAATGAATATTACTTACCTATCTTTATTGTCTTCCCAGGCTTGTTGTGATCTTAGTGAAGCTTATTTATATAAGGTTATGTTTGTATGTTTGCGGTATTGTTTCTCGGTGAAGGGAAGGGAAGAAACTAAGCTATTCAAGTGTGTGTTTAAGTATTTTTGTTGCTTTGTACATTACTGAGTTTATATTTATAAAAGAGAAGGAGGCAACAATTCAATAATCCTTGGCCAAGAAGATGAAGTTTCCCATCGAAAACTTGCAAGAATTCTTCTTACAATTAATGAGCTGCTTAGTTGGTTATATTTATTGGCTATGTTTTATTTTTCTTGGACTTTCTTAACTTACTTTGATCCATTTCCTCAAAATTTTGTTTGTGCACAATTTTACACAATTTCAGCCACAAACCATTCTCCACTTGCATCGAATATATGCAATAATTTGTATAATATTATTTATTTAATTAATTATTTAAGTTTTAAGGTAGTTTATTAAGTTAAACGAGTATAAATATATCAGGTATTTGAGAATTTTGGATCCAAAAATATATTTAATGCTCCTACAAATTTTTTAGATTATCATTGAGTTCAAATTTAAGTTTTAAGTTTACTCGATTAATTATTTTTAATATTTTATCCTATGCGATTAAGGTTTTCTAAGCTCAATGGGCTAATTTTGGTTTCACTCTCTAATAGCTTTAGGATTCTCTAACTAGAACACTGGTGCGATCCAAATATTTATTTGAAGTTTAGATTGTTAGTTATGGATCTGTTTTTGTTCTTATTATGTATTTATAACCTTAACGGTTAATCCTTAAGTTATCATTTTCTAACTGTAAGTTTTATTGATTTTTTATTCTTTAATGTATTAGAAATTATATCTAAATTATTTATATATCTTGAGTTTTTGATACCCACTACAAATCTTGTCTTTGATACCAATTACAATCTAGAGAACTTTGTTTTAGGATTTAAAGTTATATGTAGGTTTATTACTACTTGTGATTCTATTCTGAGGTCTTTGTTGGGTCCTACAATAACCTTCTATTTTCTTCATTTATATTTCTATCTATTTCTACTGATATAAAAATTCTCAAGTTTTACACTGCAAGATTTTATATGTTTGTTATTTTAAGGATATTTCTTAAAACCATGAGATTTTGGATTAAGTTGAGGGTTTGTGTATGTTTGAGATAATTATATCTACATAAATCCAATTTGCAAGCGTAGTGCTATATATGTCAAACCCACATGAACTTAGTTTTTCTCATATGTTCTTCTATCTTTAAATTATAAAGCTACCATTACTCGATGATACTATTATGATGATCTACTTATGATTATGAAGTGTCATGGTCAACTTATAATGAAGGGATGGAGTAAGCTAGTGAGCAATCCTAGAAACCAACTTTATTTAAAAGTAACATCATGTAACATATATGATATCATATGCAAATAATATTTTTGTTTGAGAAGTACATTTTGAATATGTCAACAGACATGAATCCGTTATAGGAAAAATTTATAGCGGATAATAAAACAAATTTATTAATGTATAAATTTTTAATTCATAATCTAAATCAAACCAATCGCTATTTAATGGTTTGAAAATTTTTTAATCCAAACCAAATCAATTTGGTTTGATAAGAGAAAAAAATAAAACCGTAAATTATGATTTGATTTAGTTTTTGGAAAAAATAAACCAAACCGATCCATGCCCACCCCTAATTCTAATTATATTATAGATATCCCTTTTGAGTAATTCATCTATAATCACCAAATAGATAGCACGTTTCTCTCACAAATCATGTTAATCTAGTTGAATTTGTGTTCAAGCATGCATCTATGTCCCAAACCACTATTTTAATCGTATTAAGAGTATGAGTTCTGAGATTTTAACCAAAATAGCATGTCCTTATAAATTTTGAAATC
This sequence comes from Combretum micranthum, assembly GCA_024138025.1. Classification (NCBI taxonomy): domain Eukaryota; kingdom Viridiplantae; phylum Streptophyta; class Magnoliopsida; order Myrtales; family Combretaceae; genus Combretum; species Combretum micranthum. The sequence continues at coordinate 58,187 of JAMXBD010003284.1, forward strand.
TTATTTTCCATTTCAATCGAGTTCTTGAATCTTTCTCGAGTATCTCAAACCTTGATTCATGAGAAATTCATAAACAAATTTCTCTTGTGAATATTGAAATTATAATAATCAAAATTCCAAATTAACAAAATATATTATAAAAACAATTCAAACACTTAAGAAATCCTTCAACCCATTATACAATCCCACTAAGATGATTTAGCACATTCTCATAAACATAATTTTATTAATAATAATGACATTAACACAATCCATTGTACAAGATAAAAGGGAAGAAAACACCCAAAAATCACAAGAATTTCTTCTTCAATATTAAAGTCTAACCCCTCTAAGTGGATGGTAATGGAAAGTCTTGGTAGTATGTAGATAGAAATTGAAGTGTGTATGGGTATATGATTGGTGAGTTAAATGAGTGATGAATATCCTATTGAATGAGGTGGAAAGTGGTGATGTGTGTAATGAAATGGAATAAACGGTATGTAAGGTGGTCAGTTTAGGTGAATGAATGGGTGATAGAGATGGAATATTCTGATACAAAGGATAATATAGAGACAGATTGTGTGTATGTATATTATAGCTAAGGAAACAAGATTGTGGTAATGTATGGTGGAGTATATATAAAGTGGAGTGGACCCTATTTACATAAAGACAAATAAAAGATAAATCTCTTGGATAATACAAGGGTGAGCTTTTATAGTATTAGCCCAATACTAAAATAACAAAAGAAAATAAAATAAATACTAAGTCACTAAAGTTGATATTGGCAGGTTGACTTGGCTCTGATAGATTTATACAGCTTGGAATACTTGAAAACAAATTGTATCTCTATTGCATAGGAGTATGACCATCTCCGTAACTTCCCAATTTGCTCAACTCAAAGAGTGCAGATTTTCTCTTGACTAATCTTCACAGTTGAGCGCTTTACAATTTCTCAAGTTTGAATAGCTCAATGTTCTCCATCTTGACTCGAATTGAACAAAGCTTAAGTAACTATTTTGGTATGTTGCATTTCTAAGTGGTTATGTGCAAATCTAGTTGGATTCTAAGTGAATCAAGTGGTGCTGGCAATATAGCACCTAACTTGTGAACTTAAATACAATACGATTGTAAAAGTATTTGGGTAAGTAAAAATTGGCATCGAATATAAATGGGTCAAACTCGAAAATGACACAATTTTAAATGTGTCAGGAGTTTAGGTTTATAAGTTAAACCCAACTATAATCCCATGAACTCATTAAAATATAATATGATTATTTTATATTCTTAGGTTGTTAAAATACAATATTATTACCGTTAACTAAATTACAAAATAACAAAATTGCCTGCTTAAGAAATGGTTTATATATAAGTATAACATATTATAAATTATATATAGAATATACACATATTATGTTAAAATATAGATCTTGTTTAACAAATGAAAATAATATATATAATATAGGAAAAAAGCCCCATTCGATACCTAAACTTTAATGAAATGATCAACTAGGTATGTGAACTTTTAGACCAATGTCATAGTCAATTGAACTTTACGTGCCCCTTATCACTACCCTATTAACACCGTTAGCAATGTTATTCTACGTAGACTAAGTCATCAATAGGCATATGACACTTGTCTATTACTTAAAAAGAAAAAAAAAACCATCTCTCTCTCTCTCCCCAACTTAAATCATCTAAGCCACACCATTACTACCAAACCTCTATTTCAACTCGATGAATGTAGGTCGGTGACTTAGTGAACTCGATGAGAGCGATGGATATTGGTACAACATTAGGGAGTGGGTTAGGTTTAGCAAATTATTAATCTGGGTTGATTGGATTTAGGGTTTCGGGGGTATATGAGTTTAGTGGCTTCGATTTGCATCAAGTGTTCGACAACTCGATGGCATCGGGGGTTGGCTTGAGTCAATATGATAGGATGCAAAGTCACTGAAGATGACTGGAGGTTCCTAGCTTGTTTCTAGCCGATGGGTTCGTTAGATGAGGAAGTAGATTGAATAAGAAGGTCGATGATCTTGGTTGAAGTTTGGTGGAGATTCTAAAGAGAGATTGTAAACCCTGGGACTTTTCCACATTAGTACACGACCTTACTAGAAATTATATGAACTAGATAATAGATTAAAATTTAGAGTTTGGATAGATGAAGGATTTAGGAACCGAATAAAGAAATTCTTTAACCCTAGTTAATACTAAAAACGAGATTTCGTATCTTGAATAAATAATTCAAGATGATCTAAAATTTAAACCCGAAAACCTGATGTACCACTAGATTTAAATAGAAATATGAATTTAGAGATTACATGATTGTTGTTGATCCCGATAACAATTCGATATTAGAATAACGAGTAGTGATGAGTTTATTTAGACTTGAACCCTAAATTCAAGATTCTAGTTAAAATTAAAAGCTACTAATAGAATTTCACGTTATGTATCAAAAAAAGATACATATATAGTTTAACTTCCGTATCAAAGCGATGCTAAATAAATAAATATTTACGCTTTTAGATAGAAAACGATGATCCAAGGATAAACCAATAAGATTTTAAATATACAACGAAAATACAAACTGACAAAAAACTCAAAATCCGAACTCCAAACAAATAAACGAATCACGCTATTGTTCTAAACCGAGTTTCTTAAGCTATTGAAGCCTGAAACAAAAATCGACCTAACGAGCTTAAGAAATCCTAATCGCGAGAGATAAAATTATACCAATAAATAACCATGTATATATATAACCTAAATTTGTATTATTTGTTAATCTAAGTGTTTTATATACCTCTATAAACATATTTTTGTACAAAAACTCCAAATATTAGCTAATTTGTACCCGTATAACTTGTTAAATGATCCTAAAATTAAATTAAATTAATAAACTAATATATATACATAATTTTACGGCTGTTTTCGGTGGGAGAATTTTGGAGAGAAAGAGGAGCCGAAATTCCACAATAATTCACCTAAATTTGTCAAACAAAGCAACCCAAGGACCAATCACCAATTGACAACTCAATATAGCATTAATTGGAGTGATAATAACAGCCAAATGAGATCAAACCGGAAGAAAATCAAAGGAGAAGCAGCCGCAAGTCCTCTTCTTTCTTCTTCTATATATATGAGTAATCAATGCTCATAATGGAGAACAAACCAAAAACTCATCAGTTCTCACACTCTCCAGAACGAAATTACTCCTCCATAGCTACTAGAACGAATCAAAAACAGAAAACAAACTGATCAAAACACCCAAGCCCGGATCAAAGGAAAAACGAAGCTAAAAACCCTTGAAAACAAGTTCAAAGGTAAGATGTTGGAGTTCAAATGATTTCCTTCCGAATCTAAGCTTTATAACTGACTTATGACAATCTTAGGAACGTAATAAACACAACCACAAGCTTCGGATTACATCAAACGAGCTCCAACGAGGTAATAATTCGAAACCCTAACTATGTTTTAATATGAATCAAGATCTAAGTATATATGTGTTTAGACGTGTTAAAAGTTGTTTTATGTTCTTGTATAAGTTGAACAAACACTTACAAACAGTTTAATAAAGTTTTTAACGTGTAAAATTCAAAGACCATGAATCGAACTGAGGAAGAAAATGATGAACGGTACAACACTGCCTCAAGGCCAGCAGTGCAAACGCTCAACGCTGGCGGCTTACATGGATAGGCCGGCGGCGTATAGGCGGCTTACACTGATCAGAGGCTACGTAAAATAATTTTCACGTAACAAATTAAATGAAAGCCGACTACTGGAGATATACGCCAACAGCGTAGGGCCGGCGTACATTGAAAGCCGACAGCTTTCAACGCAGGTGCACTCGATATAAAATAATTTACAAAACCAATTTTACACCGGCACCTGGAAATGAAGGCCGGCGGCCTTGAGCCGGCGTACAGCCAAAATTTTCCACCGAGAACTTATTCTGACCTAAACAGAAAATATATATATATATATATGTATACTATATACCTACTAAGTATATATATATATATATATATATGATAATATTAGAATTTATTAGATAAGTTAAGTAAATAAAAGTATTCAAACATATTTAGACTAATATCTAGTATTCGTTAAAACCCTAGAATTTAAGATAAATATTTAATGTTAATCAAAGTTAGTATTAGTCAAATATATGTTCTAGATAGATGAAATAGGTAAGAATGGAAATTGAAATAAGTAAAATTTTCGAGTATTATGATTTCTAAAAATAACAAAATAATTATACAAGATAAAATAGGAGAAACACGACGACACTAAATAATAATCAGTATCAAAACTTGATAAATATCAAGTTTAGGACACTAATCCCATATAGGAATTTAATTAATTTGTATTGATGAATACTTTGTCTTAAATAGGTGACTTTGATACACTAGGAGATCTACCAACTGATTACTACGACTGAGTCGGTATGAGCAGGTGAGTAATTCAGTCATATTGTATTGGTTGTGATTGTAAATAGTCAAATATGTAATGCAAGAGAATCAAATGAATGTTTGCTGAAAGTATGATTTGATCTAAGTGTGTGATTGTTAAAATATCCTTATAAAAGCGATAATGCAATGATTGATATTGTGAAATAGTATAATGATGATTGTGTGTAATGTATGGTCACTTTGGAATGGATTAAGAATTATTGACTTAACAAAATAATATGAACATGCATTGCACAAATTGCATTATTGCATATATGGCTGTGACAGCGTGCTAAGTATTAATATTTCGGATCTCTGTTTTCGCTTGGTTGTTCTAATGTGTTAGTTCTTCCAAGGTTCTCTTTGGTCTAGCGGTCCTATGAGGAACTAAAAGGCACCGAAGAACGTCGCCCGTAGAATCGCTTTGAAATGATTAATACTTAGGGAGTTTCTAAGGGGATTGCATAAGATGGTTTGTTCAATCAACTATATTCAAAGTGATAACCTTAAAACGAGAAATCGTTGATTCTCCTATGTACTTAGTCTCTCCTGGGCAGGTGGGTCATTGAGTACTGGTTCTTCAACCCATTAAAAAGAGGGCGTAAATCTTTTTCCTGTTTGGATTCTAGATCATCCAAACTTGTATTTGTGCATATGGTTGAGTGCTTGCATTGCATATGATTGCTAATCACTTGTGTGATGTATGATATGTCTGGTTATTCACTGAGCTGTGGTTTCGCTTATACTCCTACAGTCTTTTCAAGTTCACTTTACGACCGTGGTTAGTTACCTCCAGGAGTATGGTTCCGGTAAGAGCTTAGGAGCTGGAAGTCTACGGTTATAATTTAGTTTCATGGTTATGTACTATTAGAATAGATTATCTAGTTGTGTACTTAAGAAGAACTATGTGGTTTGTAATAGTTTTGTAATGTTTATTCACTAAATTATTTCTTTCATATATTTGTTATTTATTATCAAGCAACTAAAAAGATCATGTTGATTTGAAAACCTGTCATTCTCTGAAGGTAAACTAGTGATAGTATTCAAGTGTAACTTGTTTGCTACTACTAGGGTACCCTCGGGGCGTGATAGAGATGGTGATGTGTTGAGAAAGAGAGGGTTCAGTAAGGAAGATGATGTTCACCATTGGTGGATCTTCTTCGATGGTAGGCATCAGCAGATGTTTAAGAGGTTGAAGGAGATCGTTAGTGATGGGTAAGAGACTAAGGAAAATAGATAGATGGTTTTTCAAAGAGTGGCTCCCTTTTCAGTAAAAGGTCCTTTCCGACTAAATTTGGATTATGTAAACCCCGTGAATTTTCACACTAGTATATGATAATAAAATAGAAAACATGAATTAGATGGTGAACTTAGAACTTGATAACAACCCTATAATAGATCTATGAGTTGTAATAAACTCATTCTTAATTTAAAAAACCGAATAAAAATTTCTTTGACCTTAATAGATACAAAAAACAAGACTTCATATCTTGAACTAATAATTCAAGATATAATTAGAAGTAGTCCTAAATTTTAAACCTGATAATTTATAGTCTATTATCATAACCTATTGGTATAAAACAATAATCCAAAGATGAATTACTAGGATTATAAATACGCAGTAGATATTAATATAGATCAATAATTACAAGCCTAGATCTCAAATAAAAATTTCAAAATCCATTGTTATACTTATTAGGGAATTCTGAATTCATTAAGACTTAGTTCCTAATTTGATTTATTGGACTTGAAAAATGTAATCGCGTAAGTTAAAATACTAAAAATAATTAATCGTGTAAACTTTAAACTAAAAATTTGAATATATAAACAATCTAGAGTTTTTGTAGTAACTTAGAAAATTTTATTTGGATAAAACTCTTGTCTAACTATTATAAACATACGTTTATAAACTAATATTTGTTGAAATATTTTAGTTAACTATTAAGCAAATAAGGAACAGATAAAAAAATTAAAACCCGATGCAAATTGAAGAATCACGGCTGCAGCATTTGGAAATTTCGGCTGATACAACTTGCAATTCACGTCCAGCATTTGCACCATTTGAACACATAAATTCAACTTAAAAATGACCTTCAAACCAATCTAAAAGCTCCACATATAATTCACATTAAATGCTAAGATTTCCAGCTCAAACTCAAGTGTATATCAACTGCAATTTGGTCTCTAATTTCCGTGGGAACAGTAGCATCATTCACGCAAGTTTCAGCTCTATTTTGAAAAAAATTATAAGCTTAGTTTAAGCTGATATTTTTGACAAAATAAGCATCAATAATAGGCCTCTATATGGACAATTCAAGCACCAAAAATTAGTTAAAAATCAGGTGAAGAAATCAGTCCAAAAAGGATCAAGAAAAACTGCAGTAGAAATTCCAATTTTCAACCTCATATTTTAACCCGATTTTGATCTGATTTTTAAGCAACTTGAGCCCCAAATTTACATATATAAGTGACATTAATTAACTAGCAAAAAAATACAATTAATGCCCCTAAAAAACAACCACAAATTTTGTACAAAATTATCAAAAATCAACCTCAAAAATTCGTATAGAATTTCACCCGAAAATCCACCAGCTGAAAACTTGATTTTATCAAGTCCAAAACACCCCCTTTTATGTCCTAATCCTAGCTTAACCTTAGTAAATATATGTAGGCATAAGTTTGCTACAAAACCAACTCAAAATTCCCCCAAACACAATCCAAAATTTTACCTCAAATAGCCATTGCGAATAGCCCTCTCTTCCTCGATTATTTCTTCACTTGGACAGCCTTTAAAGAGTTCCAAAACAGAGTATAACCCCTTTTTTACTTCCTATATTCTATCCAAGTATCAAACACATCCAAAAACATCAATTCCCTCCTTCAAACAACACTAAAAACCAAGCTAAATAGCTCTTGGTTTACCATAAAACCAAGTTGAAATCCAAGCTCAACAATGTAAGAAATCTTAGTTAGAATTAGTTAACTTCTAATATAGTTAAAACTTATTATCCAACCTTTGATATAGGTTTGGTTCTTGCTAAGGAGGGGAGTTGGGAATCCTTTTCCACATCAAATCAAGGTAACTCCTAATCTAGCATTAAATTCTTGTTACATTTATATGTAGACATTAGGTTGAAATGTGTAGCATTGAAGAAAGGTTATATGTTTGGGAGAAGTGATTGTTCCATTGATGAATTCAACTAAATGGATTATTATTATAGTAGAAATGCTTACATGTTGATGGCTAAGGAGAACATCAACTTAGGAATTTTATAAACTTAAGTATAGTAAATTCGGATCTAGGAATGAAGTGGCTAAAACAATGCTCAAATTTCAACTAAACTAGTTTAACTTCATGTTTAATGCCCCTAAGACCTTATATGAACATAAAACTTAATAAAACAAGCTTTAAAAGCATGATTAGGAGTTCTACATTACAAGAAAAATAATATGACCAATTCATAGAAGTTACACATGTTGATAATTTCACAAGTGGTGAATAGTCTAAGGAAATGGATAAAGATTTAGATAATAAAATGAGATCCTCAAAATAATACAAATTCTAATTAAAAAGAACAGATAAGATTGACAAGCAAAGTAAAATAAATAAAGGATTACTACTAACAAGGACATTAAACAATGTAAGACTTGAATAGAAAAATTTAATTAAGTTCATCTTAGATATAGAATGAATGATAATTTAAATCAAAAGAAATTCGATGAAACTAAATATTAAATGGTGAATACCCTTTTTCTATAGAATCAACACTTTAAGAAATCAATATAAGCAATAGGAATTATATCAAATATCGACATAGGACACTTAAACACTCATAAGAATTCAATATTCTATTTATAAATATTATTGATGAATATTTTCATCTCAATAGGTAATTTTGATACTGTTGAGGACTTCCCGGTCGATTACTACGATTGAACAATATGAGCAAGTGAGTAACTCAAACTTATTACATTGTCTGTGTTTGTAGTTTAGTTGTATTATAATACAATAATAATAATAATAATGAACTTGTGTGTATATGGGTTATGGGTATTGCTTGTTGTTTGGAATTACTTGATTGCTAAACAATACTCAATAAAAGTGATAATGGAATGCTTGTGAATTTGCTGAATGTATAGCATGTTGATTGTTTGTGTGAAGTCTGAGCCCCTTTAACCTAACTAATAATTATTGGTATTATAAATAAAATAGACATGCAATGCATAAATTGCATATACTGCATTATAATTATGTGATAGCCTACTACGTATTAAAATTTCGATTTTCTGGTAATGTTTGGTTTTTTCTAGGCAAGGGGCTATTAGTTCTACACAAGATTACCTTTGTTCTATCGTTCCATGGGAGCTAACTGGTAATGAAGGATGCTGCCCATGGTATTGCTGTGAAATGTCAACACTTAGTGGAGTTTCTAAGGTATAAAACAGGAAATGAGTGCTTTAAACAACATTAACATAAAGAGATAACTATTGTGAGGATTGTGGCTTTCCTATGTACTTAGTTTCTCCTAGGTAGGTGATTCATAGATCGGTTTTCCTTCAACTCCGATGAGATGGCGTAAATCTCCATCCTATTTGAATTCCGGATTGTCCAAGCTTGTAACTATCATATGCTTGAATGATGCATTACATATAGAGCTGGGCATACGGGCCTGGCGGGCCGGGCCGGCCCACTTCGGCCCGCGGGCTAAACGGGCCAGAAATTGTTGGCCCGTTTTAAAAACAGGCCAAAATCACTTGGCCCGGGCCCGGCCCGCATTTAGCCCGCGGGCTAACGGGCTGGCCCGTTTGATGGCCCGTTTGGCCCACATGGGCCAAAAAGGGCCAATATAGCCCGTTTGGCCCGCATTTTATGTCCCCTTTTTTTTAAAAAAATTTTTTGAAGTTGTTAGTTATTGAATTAGGTCAAATTGACCCTAAAAAACCTGACTTAAAGATAAATTGGGTCAATAAGACATAGGGCGTCTATATATATATATTTTTTTAAGTTTTAACTCTTGGCCCGCGGGCCAGCCCGGCCCGTTATGGGCCAGCCCGCTTTTGGCCCGCGGGCTAACGGGCCGGGTAAATTTTGGCCCGTTTTTAAACGGGCCAAATTTTTTTGGCCGCAGCCCACTTTTTTAAGTGGGTCAACGGGCCGGCCCGCGGGCTTTGGCCCGTAAGCCCAGCTCTAATTACATATGTTTGATAATAACTTGCTTGTTGTGTAATATGTTTTGGTTATTCACTAAGCCCGTGGTTTATGCTCATACTCCTATAATCCTTATAGGTTGACTCTACGACCTTGGTTTATTCCTTCCAGGAGCTTAACACCGGTAAGGTTCTAAAGCTAGAAGAATTTTGGGATAGGTTATATAGTATTGCCTAGTTATATGTATTAGATGATATTAGAATGTTGTTTCTAATATTTGGGAACTTCAACTATATATTGTAGTCTGTAAAATTTTAATTATTCAGACAATAGTTAGAAAGATCTATTTATTGTGATGTATTTTTATTCGTATTCATCATTCTTATGAAGCAATCGATAAGATCCTGTTTTATTAAACTTATGTCATTTTCCAAGGAAAATCTAATAATAACATGTATATGTGATACTGTCTGGATCATTAGATTGTATCATAATATACTTGTTACTACTAAGGTACCTTTGGGGCGTGACAGATTAGATCATGTAGATTAGCATGGGTCAATCCTCTCCGATTTGTGTCACCACTACTTATCCATGGTAATCCAATCTTTTATTGCTTATTGTAATCTTCTAGTTAAATTCGATATATTTTAGATCAATGTCGATTAATACAACTAAAAGATTTATGTAAAATAGGAGATAGACTTTAGTAGAATTCCTTTAGAGGAAGAAGAGAGAGAGTAAAGAGAGAAAAAGAGAATTGGAGAGAGTTCATTGCATTCGGGGTTGTAAGGAAAGAGTTTCATCCTCACCTGGCCAAAGAGAGCAACTATACGTTGGTCTTTCAAAGCCAACTATCTAGGTGGGGTCCTTTCCTCCATTTTGTAGTGGGATGTGGAAGTTAAAGAATTCTCCGCTTCTTTCGCATTAATCCGCGGAGTCTAATGACTCATGGATTAGTGAGCCAATGATCTCCTCTCTCCAAATCAAAGATTTAGTGTACCAATTAAAAGGCAAAGAGAAGGAGAAAGAGAGACTGTTGTTTCTCTTCTTTTTTTTTTTCTTGGCTCTTTAGATAATGGATAAGTGTCAAACCATTATTGGTTAAAAGATACATGTTGGGAAATGTCATTAACGGTGTTGATATAGGTAGTGATAAAGGGCACGAAAAGTTCAATTGGGTATGGCATTGGGTTTTTTAAAAGCTTAGGTACCTAACTGATCGTTTCGTCAAAGTTCAGGTACCAAATAGGGCTTTTTCCCTATAATATATAATTGATTTATTTGGTACATATATAGCATATGTACATATACAAACATAATATATACCACATATTTGGCATCCGGCAGATGGTAGATGGCAGATAGTTTTTCAAACTTTTTCTAACAAATTATCTATCAAGAAATGTATATAGATAAAAAAAAAAAAACATATTACAATTCTCATGAAAACATCAAATATGCCAATTACAAATAAAATATAATTACAAATCAAACACCTTTATACTTAAAATTTAGATACAAATACATATGAGAAATAGATAATCCAAATGGACCCATAATAAAATCTATAGGTTTTATATATACATATATATATATATATATCAGTATGTTATATAAAGATTATGCATATAACATATTATATATATATATATATGTCAATATAGAGATTGCATATAAAATATTTATAAAGTGGGTAGATTATATATAAGACATATATGTAATTTATAGGATATATATAAAGTATCAATTATGTATAATGTATATCACATAGATATATATAACATAACCAATATATATACAAGTCATATAATGTATATATGACAAATATCTATAATGTATATGTTTATGTATATACTTGTTTATATATATATATATATATATATATATAAGATCTATGAGTTATAATACATAATTTATATGTTATATATATGAAATAATCCAAACACCAATTAAAAGAAATTAAATTATTTGAAATCAATTAAACCCAAATGAAATCATGTAAGAGCTCAAATGGCTAACCTTTTTTTTTTTTTTTTTTTCAAATTCCCAATTTTACCTTAAACCAAGAACCCTAATTTTTGAAAAAATTAAAAAAAAATTCCAAATATCAAAATAAGGTAAATTAGAGTTACAATTGATTTTGGATGAACATTTTACAATAAAAACCAAAACAATGTAATTGAGGCCTAAATTTTTGCAAAATTACGATTTTGCTCCTAACTGGGAACCAGGTGAATTAAAATTTGAAATTTAATTAAAATAGATAAAATATTATTTGAGTAACTAAACCCATAGGCCATAATTTATACCTAAGTTAGATTATAAGCCCCAAACAAGTCAGATTCCCGAATTCTAACATTTGTAAAAGTGGATGGCCTATATAGTGTTATGATACTATGAGATTAAAAGAACAAAACCCTAGACTTTCCTCATGCTTAAAAATTCATATAGTTGCCGCCACATAAGGTTCACTCAAATTCATAATAAGGTAAGAGCTAAAAATTTTAAGGTGTTATTAAGAGTTTTATGTGTATTTAAGTTTAAAATGCTATAAGAAATCTAGGCTTTAGAGACCAAATTTCTGTTTCTAAACATAAAATTCTGTCACAAAAATCATCGTTGCTGATTGTTTTTAGAAAATATAATTTCTTTTATTAATTTTCCATCGCAAAACTTATGTCTCTAAAGGTCAATTTTCTTTCAGCGAAAATTTACACAGGTATATGGATACATGTTTGGAGAAGCCAAAAATCAAGTTTATGAGGATATTGGGTGTGTTAAATTGAAGTTCCAGTTGTGGCAAGTTATTCAAGTCCAAAAACAAGCAAATTCAAGATGATGATTTTTGTTGTAATTTAGCTATGTTCAATATAAAAGGTGTGTAATGTAGGTTTTGGTCAAATATAAGTGTTGGAAATTTGCAGTTTCTTAAAGAAATTGGTGATTTGGTTGTCATATGTGTAAATTATTGAAGAAAAACAAGAATTGGAATGATTATGTGAATTGTCAATATTGTAGGCAATGTATGTGACTTGGTGTTCCAAGCAAATTTTTGGTCTATATACTATGAATCCTTTGGAGTTGTGATCCACTTTGCTTCAAGTTAAGTAGGTTTGAAAGGATAACAGTCTTTGGGCTTGCAATTCAAAAAACAGCTAGTAGGCATTAGGGGTTTGTCCAGCTCAACCACCCCAATGCTTAAGTCATTAAGTGGTTAAGAATTTAATATAGCTTAGTCAAGAGAGTGAAAGTATAGAGATTAAACCTTGCCCAAGTACCAGTTGGACTTGACTTACATAATGGGATGCTTTCTCTAGATTAAGAAAGTCAATCTTCTTAACAAGGAAGGTTCCATCCATTTGATTAGGAAAATGTCTTAGTTTATTTTAGGCGCGCACCATCTTATCACGTAGGAGATTATCCCCCTTTTTTGAAAAGCCTCAATCCCCTTCCCTTCTTGATAGTCTATGCGTCTAATTAAGTAACTTCCTCTTTCAACCATCTGAGGTGACAACTTGCCTTTGTTAAGCCCAGCAGGTTGACCATAGTGATTATTAAGTTAGATTGGGCCCAATGGGCTCTAGACGAAAAAATACCTATCAACACTTGGAAATTTTTTATGGTTGAAAATTTTTAAATGATTTATTGAATTAGTAAATAAAATATCTACATATGTGAATTATTGAAGGAATTATAAGTATTGAGTGAATTATAATGTTGATTGGAGGTTTAAGTTGAATTTGACAATGAAAATTGGTTATATACGGGTATTTATATATGTGGCATGTTTAGCTTTTGGGAGAAGATATGGAAATTTTAAATTAGAAAATATGGTTAATTATGGGAAATTGGATGTTTAGATGATAAATTATGAGTTTATCAATTAATAGGAAAGGTATAAAGAGGAATGTGGGTGTAGAAGTAGCATAGATTGTTAAACGTGAGAAATTGTGAATTTTAATAGAAAATCCTTATGCAATTAGAGTAAAACAAAGGCCAAAATGAGGTTGGAAATGATAGATAATAATGCAAAACATTAGGGGAAAATAATTTTTTAGGAAAATAATGGAAGGAATATTGATTTTAGCCTATAATTGGCTTGTTTGACAAACTATGAAACTTAAAACAAAATAAATTATATGCGGGTTATTTTAAATTTTATCAAGTGGAAAATTAAAGTTTCTATGGTAATTTAGTTGTGGAAACAAGGCATAAGACCTACTTGGTAAAAATATGGATTACGTGTTCAATTGTGATCTAATTATAGGATTGGAAACTAGTGGTCAATGAAATGTAAGATAGACAAGCTTGGGTAATCAATATTAATATGAATTATATAATGGGGGGTGACATATTAAAAGTGGCTATAAGGTGATAAATCGTCTTATAATAGGACAACTAACGTGTTAATGTTTAACCAAAAAAATTGGCACATTGAGGTGATTAATTGGTTATTCAATTTAATGGGATGATTGTGGAATGCTTGCTATAAATAGAAGTATTTCATGTTCTATATGTAAGAGAAATTTAGAAATACATATTGAGATTTCAATTATTATGTATATGATACTTATGAGTTTCTAGTCACAAGTATGGTATTATAACTACAAAGTGTTAACTTAAATGTGTTTTAGAGATGCAGGATTTGTGAAATACTCAATAGATGTAAAAATTCAAATTTTAAGTATCAATATAAACTTACGTCCAACTTATCAATTTTACTCTCTTAATGACTAGCAACGATGCAGCCTTGATGCACTAAAAAATATATTGAAAATAAATGAAAAGGTTTTTATAAAATACTTTTGATTTTTTCAATACAATTATAAACGTTACATTTCAATAATCTATTTTAAAAACTTTTTAGAATTTCTCAATCAATTAATATTTTAAATTTCAACAATTAAAACCAAAAATTTTCCAAGAAGAATTTTAATAACAAGTGTTTATATAATTATTTACTCAATCACTTTGTTTTTCTTATAGGAATCAAGCTAACGTAGTCACGGGACCAATTACTCGTGCCCAAACCAAAAGACTTTAGAACTTGACATTGAGGATACTAGAAGATCATTTGGAGCCAGAAGAGATGCATTTGTCCAAGTTATTCTTTTTACACACTTGCTTTGAGTTTAACTCAAAGAATTGTAGCATTCGGATTGAAGAGGCATTAATTGCTATTGAGAAGAATGAATTAAAGATCAAGGTCGGACTTAGACTGGCAGCTTAGATGACCAACGTTGGTAGCTTAGGTGATTTAAGGGTGGCGACGTGCGTGACTTTCTTCAAGGCTAGTGCTCTATGTCGGTGCTGCTCCTTTGAAGGCCAGCAACCTTTGCTGCTAAGCTCGGCTCAAACTCCAGTTTTCTCTTATTTCGTATCTTCTTTTATATTTTTATTAGGGTTATTGAGAAAGTGTTGTAAATACCCTATTGATTGTATTGAGACATTAGCTTTTGGATATCTGAAAAATTGTGTTTGAGATTTCTCTCAGTTTCTCTTGTCAATCTTAGGATTGTGACGAGCTATTGTTCTTATCAATTTTTAACTGAATTGTGGTGAACAAATTGTTCTTACCAATCCTTGTGATTGTGGCAAACAAACCATTATCTCTATTTCGTGAGTCATATTGATCTAGGGTTAGCGTATTTCGAGTTGATTTCGGTGCATCATTTCTAGTGTCAACGTCAATCATATCTTTTATTTCTTTGCAACCAAATTATAAAAAAAAAAAAAAACATAAAAATATCACTTTTTATTACATCAGATAAATTCCCCAATTGAGATCTCTATGTCTAGCAAATTGGGCATATCATAATTTTGGTATCAGAATGTTCTTGATTTTTTAGGCATATCATAATTTTGGCATTAGAACATTCTTGACCTTTTAAGCATATCATTATCTAAATAAGCTCAATCAGTAGTTTGTTTATAAATTACAATTAGTAGTTAGTTTATAAATTAATGCAAAATGAAAAGATGGAAAGGATAAATGCACATGTAATTGTGACAATAAATGAATGAAAAAAATTATGTAAAAAAAGATACAGAATAAATAAAAAGACAAATGTAAAAGTAACAGAACTTAACTTAACAGAGTGAAGAATTTTTACGAAACATTGAAAAAAAAAACAAAAAGAAATAAAATGTAAAGCATGAAAAATTAATTCAAGAGGGTTAAATAAAAACAATTAAAATTATTCTTTTAAGGACATTGTAATGTCTTGATGGCGATACACAATAAGGTTATTTGTGATTACATAATTTCTTGAGATCACATTAACATCGATAATGATTCAAATTGAACTCTTAACCAGTAAAAAAGGGGTCGAATTGCAATTAACCATACATGATATAGTAAACGAGAAAGGTAAAAAGATTAGACATTATACTATAGAAGGAGATAAGTAGCTTATAGATATATAGATAATAATAATAATAAAATGGGATGTGAATCTTAAAAAATAAAAAAAAAATAGAAAAGAAAAAAAAACGTTAATAGCTTTTTCCCTTTCTAACAAATGCGCAAGTGGATAAGATAAGAGAATTAATATTGGAAATTGAGATATTGCCAGTAGGAGAGATAAAGGGGAAGTACACTGGAGGGGAAGTCCACTGGAGACATTTTAGGCTTTGAGCTAAATAGGATAGGTATCGAGGTGAGCACAGGAAAACGGGCATACACAAAAAACAAAAATAGAAATAAAATAAAAAAGTTCTCAAAGGTAGTGAACAAATCGCTTTGAATGTTGGGCAATTAGGGAATTTTATATTAAACATTAATAAAAATTATGAAAAAAAAAATCCAAAATTGTATCATTTTACTTTTTAAAGTCTTTATAAAACTAAAAAGTATTTAATTGTAAAGGGTAATTAGAGGAAACAAATTTAAAAAAAAAGACCAAAAACTTTTTGGCTTTAACATTGTAGATATAGATATGTACATATAAGGCATACATTATAAGAAATCGCATGATTTCTTATGATCCTTTCGCATTTTGTTTTGTTTTAACTATGGTTTATGTAGTATCTTAAAATTATTTTAAGTAAATTATATGAACACTTCTTAAAACTTTTAAAATTACGATGATCCTTTACTTTTCATAAAAACCAACACTTAGAGCGCTTGTAACTTTTGTGGAATCCACTTTTTTAATGTTTAGAGTGCCTATCTGTATTTTACTGGCACGGGTAATTAGTTCAATATGTTCAATTAATTGCCATTGAAAAAATATTTAAAAAAGTCATGACATAAATTAAATAACAAAGAAAATCATAGCAATTGATATGTCCTTTTTCCCAAATTAAAAGAAGAATCCCACAGCCTGTGTCCATGTCCGGGCCCAACTCCCCTGCTTGCAACGCTATCGTTGATTTATTACTTAAGATCATAGAAAAAGCTGACTCCGACCTTTTGATCCCTTTGCATTAAGGCAATCAGTGACTTGGCGAGACATTTCGGGCCACAGAAACCCGGATGATTGATTGCTTCATTAGTATGCGTGCTGGATGAAAGGGAAGTCGAGGTGTCCATGACCATGAGGCCTTAATGCATTGACCAAACTCGCCGAATTATCTCGATTACTCCAAGGCCAGCATTGATTGCCGATGGCGCAAAGCACTTGGCACAGCTAGTGTGGTTTAAAGAATAGATGGTCTAGCTGCCAGCATTTAAACAGGTGCTTCTTCTTTTTCTTTTTCCTGCTAACTTTTTCCTGTGTTCACACATTTTAACGTTCTTTTTAACATTAATTAATTAAATATATTAATCTAATTGTCCAAATCAATAGGAAAATGCACATAAGTAGTCTATACATTAAAAATATAGATCCTAAAAATATATTAACTTTTTTTTTTTTTTTGGTGGGTGGGTTGGTATCTACAATTGCTTTCCAATTATGCAAATCTCCACAAACTCAACGGTTGAATAAAATGGGGGAAAACCATATCCTGCTATAATTTGTCTCTTAGTCTAACTATTGATTTTTTTAAAAGTAGGATCCATACAATCTTAAAAGTTTTTGAAAGATTATTGGTATAATTTATCTATTTATTTTTGTTAGAACACTTCTTCTTCTTCTTCTTCTCCTTTTTTTTTTCTTTTTTGCTTTCCATTTATGCAAATCTCCACAAACTCAACCGTTGAATAAAATGGGGGAAAACCATATCCTGCTATATTTTCTCTCTTATTTGCCACTTTTTTTATTCAATATATAAGCACGGTTAGCCAACTGCCCACCCATTTGTAATATAAGGATGCATAATACCTATTTGGGCTAAATTTTTAGTAATGATATATTATTGGAAGTATTTCCATGCGATATAAAATGATATTATAACATGTACGACCTATTAAAAGTAAGAACATATATGAAAGTTGCATTTTAGAAAACATAGGGTTTGGGGAAGTCAAAGGCGATAAAGAGATTTTCGAGAAGCATGGTATAGAGAAGTTGTTTAAAGTATTTCATATAAATCTATTCGCAAACGGCACTAGTAAGAATAATTTTTCACTTAAATTTGTTCTTGTTTTATATAATTTAGTTTATAGTGTTCTTTATATCTCCTTATTTATCAATGTTTACTCTATATTGAATTTAGAAAGAGAAAACAATTAGATAATACTACTAATTTATTTGTTATAAAGTATTTTTTCAATTTATACAATTTATATTATTTGATAATTTCTTTTTGTCCATCATGTAAAGCTAAAGATATATAACTTTAATATTTGTTAAATCATATCCATTTAGATTTTATTTTCCCTAAATGATCCATTAAGATACTCAAAAAATAAAGAAAGAACTTTTCACATATTTATGTCACATTTAATATAGATCAATGACATGTTCAAGATTCCTTTCCACCCTTATTAATGTTGCTCATTTAAATTATCTTTTCATTCCACCACTAATCACTGTCATTCATATTTATTACTAACTCAATCTTTTATAACTATTATAAAACAACCCACATGATCCTATTTCATGCATGTTCCAGATAAATGAATGAAGTTGTTATTTTATTACTCGTGGCCTGGATTCCAATCCATTCCATTATAGAACATTTTCTACATACAAAGGTGATATTATTGCTAGTCCATTAAAAGTTGAAATAAAGAATAAGACTTTAAAATAGAAAAGTGATTATAAATACATAAGATGAGAACTTAAATCATCCACAATAATATGTGTCATATGTAAATTCATCATAAAAAAAGATAGTAGTAGAAACTATAAACAAGCACAGTGGAAGATTTTTATTTTTTTAAATTATAACCTTTAAATTTATCATTAGATAAATATCAAATGCTATTAATAGAATGATTTAATTTCCATCAATATTCCAATGCTAAATTGTTTATTTGTGTTATTATTTTCTACAATATAAGTTTTAATTCCCACAAATATGTTGGTGGAAAAAAAATCCTATCAGTATCTTTTCTCATCTTTTCCATTGTTTTCATTACATTTGTAAAATAAGGCATTTAATATTTGGAATACTAACTAAAAATAATAACAAAGATCAATTACATAAGACAGAAGAATTAGAAGTATAAAGAAAATAAAAAGTTATGCATAAAAACTGAAAAAAAAAAGAAAAGAAAAAAGAAAGGGAGAGAGAAATAATAAAACTCTTGTCATTCATGAAATTTATAAGCATGATTCTGATAGTAACCTATCTTCTCACTATAGTATCTCCTCATAGTATACAACAATAATAAAAATAAGAAATATATGTAAGAAAATAAAATATCTTTTAGCAACTATGGTATTTTGAAAAGATTACTAGTTCTTATTAATGCCTAAGAAAAATAATTTTGTCTCCCTTAATGTTATTTGAATGTATTTACATAAAACAAATTTATTGGTTTAATAAAAATATTAATAAATTGTTGAGAAACTTTTCAATTATTCATTACATTAAATCGTTTTTGCTATACAACTACATTCAAAAATTTGTTGTAATTTCAAGTTATCCTAGGAATAGTAAGAATAACAAAATAAAATAATAATGCTAAGCCTTTGGCACCATTCTCTTGAGCTCTATTATACCTCCGTCTCATTCTCCTTATTTCCTCACCAGATAATTTTAGCATGGAATTGATGCCCCTAACTTTCTGCAACATTGGAATCTGGCGATTCTAAATTACTTTAGGTCTTCATTTTCCTACAAAAGTCCCACATCTCTAAAATCAACTTGTGAAATTAATTTGATCTTGAATCAATTTTAACAAAAAAAAATGGAGAAAATGCTATACCTATCACAAATCTTTTATTCTAAGGATTTTCAAGAGATCCATCATCTAATTATGCATTTTTATGTTTACAAAAAAATCATCTTCTTTACTTCATAAAGAAATCCTTGTTTTTTCAAATATATTCACTTAAGAGCCTCATAATTACCAACACCACTAATCTGGCTTGAATTTCTCCATTCCTACAAATTGTAGTAGATGATGATAAAAAAAAAAAAAAAAAGTCATAATTTTATTCATTTTCACTCACAATGGTGTAAAAAAATAAGTTTTAAAGATAATTTAATAAATGCTGGGTGTTGTTGTGGGGCGGGAGAAGATGAACAAGAAACAAGCACTCAGTATTGAATCAATAATAATATTGTTACCTGTAGTGTCATAATCAAACTTGTGCTTTTTGGTGAAATCAATGTTGTTGTCCGTACCTATAATATCAAATGGACATTAAACCAATAACAAAGCTTACAGAATTAAATAAAGAACGAAAGAAAGAATGAAGGGAATGTATTCTAAATCAAACCTGTATTTCTCTTGAACGGTGTACTTGGTACAGTTTTGTGTTACATTTTCAGCAATATTTCCGTTAGAATAACGCTATATATATGTATGTAGAGGGAGAAGGAGGAGCTATTACGTTTATTTCCTCAAATAAAACAAATTAATAATATAAAGAAAGAAGCTAATGACTATAAAACAATGAGAAATTCTATGGTTTTGTCACTAATTTTGACGAGACCTCAAGTATCCAATGGATCACACTATACCCAATTGTGATGGAACTACTAAAATGGTTAATATTTTAATTACTATATTTATTTTAATAGTTAGATGGTTAACTGAACGTTTCCATTGATAGGATCGTTGAAGCTCCCATAAATAATATATAATAAAAATGTATAACAAATAAAAGTTTTTAGCTTAGATAATATACATAACAAGATATTGATACAAAAATAATTTTCAGGTTAGGGCACTTATAAAAATTAATTACTTATTTAAGGTTAATATAAAAATAATTACCAATATACCACTTCTAAATCGCGACTTAAAAACATAATATACAAAAGTTATAATACCGTACCTGTATCGCGAAATGAAGAAGCGATATACGTATTATTTTCATATGTATATTGCGTTTAATAGTCACGATATACATGTTATATCGCGATTTCTTTAAGCGATATATGTGTATCGCTTTTTACAAACACGATATATGTGTATCGCTTTTTACAAACGTGATATATGTTTATCGCTTTTTACAAACGCGATATAGCGACAGTAATGAAACATTATATCGCGTTTGTATATCGCGATTTACATATTAAAAAATATATCCCATTTATCAAACGCGATTTTAGTATGGTATATTGGTAATTAATTTCATTGGAGTTGTATATTGGTAATATTTTTCCACAGAAACTCTAGACATATATTGAACTCTATTGATACATATAGATGAAATTTAAGGTAAAAACAAGTATAAAGTAGTTATAAATTGAGCTAGTATTGCTTACACCTAATAGATGAGCTACTTGTTTGGGAATAAAAATAAGTAGTAAATGCAATGTAAATAAGGGCGAAAAAAGAGAGATTTTTTGGACTTATCTCTTTACCCTTGAAATTACTATGTTAGATTATATTAGTATATATTTTAATTGACTTTTCAAGTAATTTTTAGGGTTATTTTAAGGAATTAAGAAAAGGCTATTTTTTGAATCCAGTGTCATCAAGTATTTACGTAATATAAAGATAATAAGAGAGATTAATTACCAAGGGAGGATTTGAGGTTTTGAGAAGGGATATTGAGAGAAATCTTCACTTTAAACATGTTATGGACATTAATATTTAATATGGTAAATTTAGCTAAACAGAAGAAACAAAGCAAAAGTAATGATGAAAAATGAGAAAATAAGTAAATCTAAAACTTAAAGATCAAATACGCACATAAGATCTTAAATAACTAACTCTTAGTTGACTAAGAGTTGGTTACCCCAAAATAAGATCATTTATGAATTGGTGTACTTAAATCCTTAACCAACTCAATCATATATAATTAAATTAGAAAACTTGACACTTAAAACAAATGGCATAACGATAATTATTCATAGCTGGCCTTAATTGTCACGCCCCAATGGGTACCCTAAATGTGATAGCCCACCGTACACAATATTAAAACTTAAGAATGACTACCTCAGTCACTCGAAAGTTTCTATATCGGTACAAGGCGTACATTCACATCAAAGGGAGATCAGTGAAGTAATGCATTTTAAGATATTGGCAGCGGAACATACAAAATATCACTTAATATATTGCATTAAAAATACAAAGTCTTACATCTTCTAAGGGGCATTCCCTCGATAATAACAACATGGTTCTAATAGAGATAAAGTAACTAAAGCTAGAAGATTTTAGAAGAAATCTACTCTTAGACTTCAAAACAGAATTCCTCCAAAAGCTTCCCAAAATAAGGATTCTACCCGGGGGATCAAGGTGGTTTCAGGTGCAAAAGATAATCTTGCAATATCAAAAGTCTATAGGAGTATAAGCATAATTTACTTAGTGAGATATTCCTTACGCAAAGTACTCATAACAAGCAATCAACCAAGTTTGTTAATTCAAGCATATGAAATGCAACAACCATATGATCAAACATTACATACGACTATCCGGTTTCGTATGTATGATGGATTTACCCCTCCATCGGTGGTTAGGGAATGCTTTGAACTGGGCCCTGAACAACCTCCTTAGAGTTTGAGCGCGTCTTGGGGTTCCAACGAACCGTACTACTAGTCCCCGGGCCTTCCATACCCAAAGCGATCGATCCGGCTCGGCTACACCTTGAGGCCGTATTTCCCGAACGTCCTATCCCTCAAGATGTAGCTAGGCAGCTTACCTTTTCGGTCCCACGCTAAGGAGTGGTAGTAAAACTTCGAAATGATATTCTAAGTGATATGCATGAGCAATTTATTATATGGGTATTTCAATATGACATTAAACCATTTAAAGCGATCAAACAATATTTGCACACATAACAATACATACATGGAACATTTATATCAATCATAAATCGGGTTCCGATATACTTATTGTTCATTGATCGCACACAACGATTCATATACATAGTTCCCATAATATCCCACATGCATATCAATTTTTATCTTTTCCTAATATTTAGTGCTCTATTGTACAAGCACATGCGCGAATACATAAGCGTAAAGGAAACTCACTCGTCCATAGCGATCTAGGAGTCGAAGTAATCCTCGGGGAAGACAAGATCATGATCCTCGTCACCTAAACAAAAGAAATACCCATCATGAGTATTTCATCCAAGATCTATTCAAATTCTATAATTCTACCTTAGAGAATTTATAAAAATCGTATGAAATGGAAATTCCAACTTAAAATGACCATAACTTGCTCATTTTAACTCGGAATTTTACATATTATATACCGATTTCTACCTACTCGAGAAGATCTATCTATTTCTAAGGTTATTTTTATCAAAAGAAGATATTTGGGTCTCGGAATAGTAACGTACAGATTTGATACGAATTTTTCAATTTTTAAAACTAGAGTTTTCAAACTTTCTTTATTCAAGAGCTTTGTACAAAAATATAGATATATTGTATGGTTGAAAAATCCTTTGAGTATATATATACTCAAACCATATGCATAAATTTAATGGTGCTGTCTTAACAATGATCTAAAACAATATGTCTTGAAAGTGAGATAAGCTTACGACTTGTAAAGAAATTAGTTTTGTTAAGAAAATTTCTTATTTTACTATAAGTGATCACTCTCCTTCTTTAACTCCATTTCTTAGATAAAAGTAATTTAATCTATTTTAAATTCCTACTACTTTATTTCTAATGTTTTGGAAAACATAGTCTTTCTAAATACTTCATGTTATATGTTCTATAGCTTTTCTAAAGTTAGATCCACTTTAAAAGAAATGATCTATATAAGTTAATTTTGAAAAATTTATCTAGACTTTAGTATTTTAAAGTGTTGGTAGAAAACTTCGACAATGAATTTAAGAAATCCTTTGTTTAAATAAGGAATTAAGTTTAAAGAAACTTTCTTATTTATATTGGTTTGAAAAGAAGTTTGTGATAACTTTACTTTATGTATTTCTGGTAAATCTACATATTATTACTAAACTTGAGCTAGCTTATCTAACTTTTAGAAAAATATTTGTTTAAGATGAAATTTCAAGTCTATAAGGAAAGTAATTCTTATGTGACAAAATTTGTATTTAAAGAGAGTTCATTTTTATTACTTAAGAAAACTCATTTTCATTATGGTTGAGACAATATCAACATGTTCATGCATGAATGAGAATATGTAACTATAGAAACAACATAAATAAGATAAATAAGAGCATGAAAATAAAGTCAGTATGGTAACCTTAGCTTTATCAAGGTACCCGGGACTAAGAATAGACTAGTCCCAAAAGAAAGAAAAGCAAAAAAAGAAAATTGTTTTGACTTGATATGGACAACTCTAAGACTAGAAAGACTATCTTAATAACAACATGAAATAAATAAATTGCATAACTTGAAGGTAAATAAATAACAAATGAGCTTATATGCTCTAAATAAATAATATATACATATATATATATACTTTATATATGTTAGGTTAGAACAAATAATAATAACAATAACAACATAATACATAAAGAAAAGAATAGAACATGAACAAAAACAAAAATGAATAAATTATTGCTTCTTTAACTTAATGAGTCTAAGAAACATACACTAAACTTATGTTAAGTTATATGAACATGATGAGTATATGGAAGAAACTTTTACCTAAGTTTATGTGTTGGTTTGAAGAAGAAAAGAATGGGTTGTAGTATTATGTGGGTCTTGGTTTTCTAATGAAAAGAGAGAGCTTGGGAGAGATTTTGGGGAGAATGATTTTGTGGAATGATTTTGGGAGAGTTTTAGTAGGAAATAAGTTATGTGAAAGAATGAAAGAGGAATGGGGTATTTATAGATTTTTTGGAGTAGAAATTAGATGTAATTAAATAATTTGAAAAAGAAAAAATGTGATTGAGGAGAGAGGGGGATGGCACCGGTTCTAGCTTGTGTAGGAGAGGGAAATTGATTTGTTTTGTTTATTTTGTAATAAAGGAAGTAATGTGTAAAGTGTGATATGATTAAAGTTGTATGGAGAAGGTAAATTGTAAGGTATAGGTATGGTAAAGTGTAAGAATAGAGTGCAAGAAAAAGTAGAGATAGGTGAATAGTAATGAATAATAGAGAAGTACTATGAATAGTAGACTAGACAATTAAAATATCAGTAGTAAAGAAAATACGCGTAATTAAGCTATATCTGATATTTTTAGCTACCGAAAAATTTTCAAACTGATATTTTTGAAAACCTTATATTTTTACGAATCTATTGGTGTTGTCGGAATATTTTTACTATCCGGTACTTCAGGGCACGATTTTCGAAAACTGATCTCGTTTGGATCCGAAGGACACTTGAAAATTATGAATCTGATATTTTTAAGCTTTCCTATATTATTACGAACCATATTCCACAATTATCTCAATTTCGTTTTCTAGGGTTAAAAAACATGGGATTGCCGGATCTAGATTCACTAGACTAATCATATAACTAGGTTAACTTTAGGGTTTCATTTTGACTTCCGGTTTTTAGGGTTTGCTTATATAATCGAAAAAATCTAGGGGCTTACATTAATGTACTTAAATGGATTAGATCTTTAATTAGTATTCATAACCACATAGACCCTAACCCATGTAATTTAAGGAGTAAAATGTTAAGTAATATGATTAATTTATTTCGACATTGATCTACCGCAAGTTTTTAAATTGTGAACAATTAATATTCATCAACTGTTGAAATAGCAAAAGTGTATCCAAACAATCATCAAGTACATAAGTAAATGTGTCTCGGTTGCTAGGATAGAGTTAATAATTGGACTAATATTTAAAGTCGACCTAAAATGTTTGTTAGTTGCTTCTTGGTTACCTACTCCAAAAAGTGACACCCTCGGATTGGATTGTGATCCTAATTGCAACTTCAAGAGGATGCAGTACTATAGGCACTTAAGCATCCACGGAATGTGCGATACAACTCGACATGTAGTCAATAAAGGAATTTTCCAAGAATTGGTGGTCAATTAGAGTTGATGAGTTATAGAGGAGCATGGGACCCTGTACAAAGCATTATAACGGACTATGCTCACTGATGATAGGACGTGAGGAGATGAATTGAACGATACTACTTAAGTTCTTGAGACTTATTAATCCCCTTGATGCTAGATTAGAGACCTCTTTAGTTGTTTGGCCGGAGTCATAAGTACTCCTATGAATTTTAACATTTTTAAGAGTTTGGAAATGTTTGTTTGTGGACCTTTATTTAATTAAACTATTCCTGTGATTGTTGTATTTGATTAAGTGCGCATGACATTTATGTATATGCTTGTTTATTGTGTATTGGGCTTTCTCACTCAATCTTTTACAATTATAGGTCCATGATGACCTTTAAGTGGATATTCATTAAGATTCGTTGGTTCCTGAATATAACGAGTTGGATGGTTGATCTATTAAATGGTGCGACAATTGATATATTTTCACAAGATGTTGGTAAGAAATTTAATTATTACTATATGAATTTTTCTGGATGACTGTAACTAAAACTTTAAACTTATGTTATTTGACATGGGTCTTAGACCATACTATTTTAATTTAGGTGGAGCTAGACTCCCATGATTTGCCTTAGTGGGCTCAAATCTTAAAAAAGGAGTATTCTTTAAAAAAATCCATTATCTGAATAGATTAACTTTACAAGTTTGACGAAACCCAAACCATGGAGAAGTAAAAGGCTGTTTGCCAAAATTTTTATAAAATCAAAAACAATTTCTTCATTAATTTTTAGTTGGTAACACATCTAACTTTATTAATGCATTACATGTATCACTCAAGTGATATATATGGCTAAACTACAACATCTTGTGTGCTTAGGATGTTAAAATATATGTATGTATGTATGTCATAATTCATTTAGTACATGAAATAATATACTTTATATGTTTGTATGCATATTATAAAATATAGATAATATATAAAAAAATATATCAATATGTATTGATATATGGTTATATATCTACATCATACTATAGATTTTTTATATAACAATTATTGTCACGCCCCAGCGGGTACCCTAAACGTGACAGCCCGCCGTACATAATATTAAAACTCAAGAATGACTACCTCAGTCACTCGAAAGCTTCCATATCGGTATAAGGCGTACATTCACAACAAAGGGAGACCGGTGGAGTAATGCATTTTAAGACATTGGCAGCGGAACATGCAAAATAATACTCAATATATTTCATTGAAATAAAAGTCTTACAGCTTCTAAGGGGCATTCCCCCGATAATTCATAATAACATGGTTCTAAATATAACATAACTAAAGCTAGAAGATTTTAGAAGAAATCTACTCTATAACTTCAAAATAGATTGCCTCCAAAAGCTTCTCAAAAATAAGGATTCTACCCGGGAAATCAAGGTGGTCTCGGGTGCAAAAGATAATCCTGCAATATCAAAAGTCTATAGGAGTATAAGCATGACTAGCTTAGTGAGATATTCCTTACGCAATAGTACTCATAACAACAATCAAACAAGTTTATTAATCAAGCATATGAATGCAACAATCATATGATCAAACATTACATACGACTATCCGGTTTCGTATGTTTGATGGATTTACCCCTCCATCGGTGGTTAGGGAATGCTTTGAACTGGGTCCCGAACAACCTCCTCAAGTTTGCGCGCGTCTTGGGGTTCCAACGAACCGTACTACTAGTCCCCGGGCCTTCCATGCCCAAAGCGATCGATCCGGCTCGGCTACACCTTGAGGCCGTATTCCCCGTACGTCCTAACCCTCAAGATGTAGCTAGGCAGCTTACCTTTCCGGTCCCACGCTGAGGAGTAGTAGCAAAACTTCGAAATGATATTCTAAGTGATATGCATGAGCAATTTATTATATGGGATTTCAATATGGCATTAAATCATTTAAAGCGATCAAACAATATTTGCACACATAACAATACATACATGGAAACATTTATATCAATCACAAATCGGGTTCCGATATACTTATCGTTCATTGATCGCACACAACGAATCACATACATAATTCCCATAATATCCCACATGCATATCAATTTTATCTTTTCCTAACATCTAGTGCTCTATTCTACAAGCACATGCGCGAATACATAAGCGTAAAGGAAACTCACTCGTCCATAGCGCTCTAGGAGTCGAAGTAATCCTCGGGGAAGACAAGATCGTGATCCTCGACACCTAAACAAAAGAAATACCCAACATGAGTATTTCATCCAAGATCTATTCAAGTTCTATACTTCTATCTTAAAGAATTCGTAAAATCGTATGGAATGGAAATCCCAATTTAAAATGGCCATAACTTGCTCATTTTAACTCGGAATTTCGCATATTATATACCGATTTCTACCTACTCGAAAAGATCTATCTATTTCTAAGGTTATTTTCATCAAAAGAAGTCATTTAGGTCTCGGAATAGAAGCGTACAGATTTGATACGAATTTTCCAAACTTCAAAACTAGAGTTTTCAAACTTTACTTCACTCAAGGGCTTTTGTACAAAAATATAGATATATGTATGGTTGAAAAATCCCTTGAATTTATGTATATATATGTATAAACTCAAACTATATGCATGAATTTGGTGTTGTCTCAACAATGGTTTTGTAAAACACATGTCTTGAAAGTGAGATAAGCTTAAGACTTGAAAAGAAGTTAGTTTTACTTTGAAAATTTCCTAAATTATTATAAATGAGTATTTCTTCCTTTTAACTCCATTTCTTAGTTATTAATCTTCAAAAGTAATTTTAATCTTTCAAGATTTTCATAAATTTATTTCTAGTGGTTTGGAAACATATAGTTTTTCTAAATATTTCATAGTTATATCCACTTTTAAAAGAAATCATCTTATAAGTAAATTTTGGAAAAACTTATCTTAGACTTTAGTGTTGGTGGAAAACTTTGACAATTGAATTTAAGAAATCCTTTGTTTAGGTCTAAAGAAACTTTCTTATTTCTTTGAAAAGAGATTTTATAATAACTTTACTTTATGTATTTCTTGGTGAAAACCACATATTATTACTAAAACTTGAGCTAGCTTATCTAACTTTAGAAGAATAAGATAAATTTCAAACCTTTAAGGAAAATAACTTCTTATGTGACAAAATTTATTTTAAAAAGAGTTCTTATTCTTATTTTAAGAAAACTCATTTCTATTATGATTGAGACAATAACAACATATTCATGCATGAATGAGAATATGTAACCATGAAAAATATAAAAACAACATAATAAAATAAATAAGAGCATAAAAGTAAAGTCAAGTATTGGGAACCTTAGCTTCATCAAGGTATCCCGGGACTAAGAATGGACTAGTCCTCAAAAGAAAGAAAAGCAAGAAATAAAATTGTTTTGACTTGATATGGACAAGTCTAAGACTAGAAAGACTAGTCTTAATATTGCATAAAACAAAAATAAATAAATTGCAAGACTTGAAAATAAATAAATAACAAGTGAGCTTATATGCTCTAAATAAATATATATACATAATACTTATATAAGTTAGGTTAGAAACAAATAATAACAATATCAACATAATAGTAACATAAAGAAAATAAGAACATGAACAAAAACAAAACATGAATAAATTGTTGCTTCTTTAACTCAATGAGTCTAAGAAACATACACTAAACTCATGTTAAGTTATATGAACATGATGAGAAATATGAGAAACTTTTACCTAAAGTTTATGTGTTGGTTGAAGAAGAAAAGAATGGGTTGTAGTATTATGTGGGAATGGATTTTCTAAGAAAAGAGAGACTTGAGAGAGATGTTGGGAGAGGAATTTTGTGGAGTGATTTTGGAGAGTTTTAGTATGAATTTTTGTTGTGTGAAAGAATGGAAGAGGAAGGGGGTATTTATAGATTTTTGGAGTGGAAATTTGTGTGATTAAATTAATTGAAATTGAAAAAAATGGAGAAGAGGGCATGGGGGGCCCGGTTTTGAGTGTATAGAGGGGGAGAATAATTATTTTTGTTTGTTTTGTATTAAAAGAAGTAATGTGTAAGTGTGATGTGATTAAAGTTGTATGGGGAAGGTAAATTGTAAGGTATAGGTATGGTAGAGTGTAAGAAAAAGTAGAGATAGGTGAATAGTAATGAATAGTAGAAAAGTACTATGAATAGTAGACTAGACAATTAAAATACCGGTAGTAAAGAAAATACGCGTAAAAGCCTATATCTGTTATTTTTAGTTACCGAAAAATTCTAAAACTGATATTTTTGAAAACCTTATATTTTTACGAATCTATTGGTGTTGTCGGAATATTTTTGCTATCCGGTGCTCCGGGGCACGGTTTTCGAAAACTGATCCCGATCGGATCCGAAGGACACTAGAAAAATTCGAATCTGATATTTTTAGGCTTCCCTATATTATTACGAACCATTTCCACAATTATTTCAATTTCGTTTTCTAGGGTTTAAGAACACGGGAGTGCCGGATCTAGATTCACTAGACTAATCATAACTAGGTTAACTTTAGGGTTTCGTTTCAACTTCCGGTTCTTAGGGTTTGCTAATATTATCGAAAAATCTAGGGGCTTACAACTATAGTTTGTAAAGATTATATAAATAAATATATAACTTAGAGAGCACATAAACTATAAAATATGTATAACATGTATCACATGGATATATGTATGTATATATGTTATAATTGATTTTGTACATGAAATAATATACTATATATATTTGTATGCATGTTATAAAATATATATATATATATAATATATAACATAATATATCAAAAATGAGGATCTTTGTGTCATGGGAAAAGACCTCATGATAGGGGTAAACAATTAAAGCGAATATAGTAAATCAGTGGAGCAATGTTTTCTTTAGAAAATACATCACATGCCCACGTCATAACCCACAAGGCAAAAACACGGCAACCTCTGCCTCAACAGCCTTATCAAAGGGTTTTCAGGCCAGCTCTTTTGGTATAATTTCTAAAGGAACCAGAGCTTCACTACCAAGTATGGTGCCTTAATTTGTTTACCCATGCTTTAAAACCTTATTACATGAGACAAACGCCTAATAAGATTTTAGAGCATGGTTACCTTTATATCTTAAAAAGAAAGTTAGTCGGACATGATGAAATGGAAACTTACAAAATTTTTATTGAAGATGGTGAAGGTATATTACAAAGACACTTTTGCAAAATTTAAACACTCAAAAAACACTAAAATACTCTCTCTAATACTTCCTTAAAACTTTTCAGCCTTCCTCTAACTAAGAACATACCCGCCTTTTATAGAAAAATTGCTACAGGCAAAAATAGTACCAAAAAAAAAAGTGCTATAGTGTTGAATAGTGTTTCTACAGTACTGAACAGTGTTGCTACAATGTTGAAACAGTATGCTACGGTGCTGAACATTGTCCAAGATAGTATTGCTATAGTAAAACTCTCATTTTCCTTTTCCAATTTTTCTTGTCAATTTTCTTCTTTGTCTTCGATAATCTTTTCCTCCTGTCTCCTTTCCGATATTTCCATGTCTATTTTCCTTTTACTCAAAACCTATTCTACGTCCCATTGCCTATCATCTAAAAATTTCAACTAATCTTTATCTCCTTCTCTTGAATACTTTTTTTTTTAATTATTCTTGAAACCTATCCAGGTCTTCTTATCCTTCCATTTCTTCATCCTCATCTTCAGTATAATTAGGATCATATGGATTGTTCTTTTTCATCCTGTTCATCTTCCATCTTAAGGCTTTCTTGAAGTGTCTTTATATTTGTTTCATATATTGGCTTTGAAAAAGATAAATTTTATCTTAGTGGTTGCAATAAAATGAAACTCTAGATCTTCTAATATATACATTGTCATTTTGTCGGCAATGTATAAATTCAACTATTCTTCTAAACTGTTTGTTGATTCCAGCCTGTGGATCTTTTGGATGATTGAAACCCTTCGTCTTATTAGAGGAATCTAAAACCAAGTTAATGCTAATCTAGATTCAAATTTTAACCATTCTGGTTATTGCCTTTATTTTTATATAGTATTTTACAAGGATATCATGTTCCTCATGTTCTCGTTCTATTTCCCTTAAGGCTACTAGAACTTCATGGAACATTTTTTCCCATGGGTTGGGTCATGAATTGTGGAATGTACTGACAATTTCTATGACAAGTCCATAATCCAAAAGAGTAGCCAATGTGTAATCCTGGTTCCCTATCTCGAATCCTTTGAAATAATTAAGATCTATAGCTACTGTATATATGTTGTAACGCACATGTTTTAGACAATAGTATTTGTCTAAGTAATGGTTATTTATTTCAACTCGTGAATCTTTTCCCAGACAAGAGTAACATGGAAGATTGGGATACTCCTTTACTCTTACCATTGTCCCAAATCCTACTCCATCAAAGCAAATATGTTCTTCGTGTATTTTTCTTTGGAGTATCATAAAGTATTTTAAAAACCCTTTGCATATCCTTTAATTAGCCATTTTGCTAGGGATGGAAGTTTTGAAATAAATTCATTTCTTTTAAAGAATATAAATATTGTTGCATTTTCATATTCTTCTTGAGATGTTTTTCCCCTTTTTCTGCTGTGAAAAGGAAAAGCTTCCCTATAGTCTTTATTATGTTCTTTAGTACTTTTAATACTCCTTTTCTTGATAGGACTTGATCTTTCTATAATTTTAAGAGAAGATATTTTCTTTCCTATTCTTCCTTTAGGCATTTTAAATCCACATACTTTTGTGTGCATTTAACATATCATGCGGTACTTTTAATACTCATGACGTTATCAAGTGCTGGATCAACAAAAATTTCCTGTTTTTCCTAACATTTGTTTGACCCAATTAGTTGCAGTTTCAAGATTATTGAGACCTCTCCATGAAGGATTGGGGTAATCTGTAATTTGACTTTGGACATCATTCCAATAACAAAATATTCCTTTTATTTTGTCCTTGTGCTCCTTGTGGTGATTCATATTCCCGTGGTCTTTTCATATAGCAAGTTTCCTATGTACCTTTATTACATTGTTCTTCTATTTGGTTAAAATACCTAGCCGAAGTGCAACAAATTACATATTTGAACTTGTCCTGACTAGTCAAAGATCATACACCATCTATGAGAGCAGTATGTGTTTCACCCTTAAACATTAATTGTAGGTGGTGCTTGGAACTTTTTTAGAGAATTTGCTAGTAATATGGGTAGAGCTATATCACTAATCATAACCTGTTGTCCTTCCATTACTTCTGATAACCTTATTCCTCGAGAATTAAAGCTGCTTGCATGTAAACTTTGAGAAAACATTGGCCTCCTTGATGGCCTAAATCCTTTGTTTCCTAAGAATTCCATGCTTTATAAAAAGAAAATTAATTATATTAGTAAGTGAGATAATTCATCTATTGTTGTATTATGTTTTTCTTTATGTGTTCAAATTCTACCTTGTATCCTTTATTTATTATTACATCTTTAAATTTTAACCACCTTCTCCTATTCATTTTATTACATTCTGTGTTTTTATGGAACTTGATTATTGCTTCACTATTTGTTCTAACTATCATTTTTTTTATTTAATACACTAATCTAAAATTATCTAAACAATTTACAATAGCTATAATTTCCCTATCTATACTTGGTAATTTTTTTTTCTTTAAACTTTTCACTTGTGTACCTGCAAATTTCTTCAGTTTTCCTTTCAACATATTTATGGGGTTTCCTTAACAAAATTCATCCTCATCCTATATCACATCCATCACTTTCAATGATAAAAAAATCTGTGTCTAAGGGTAATCTCAACTTTGATAACCTTTTGACATGTTCATTTATTTGCCTTATTTGTTTTATGTCTTCTTAAGACAAACTTTTAAAGCCAAAAATTTTATTATAAGAAGGTCCTACTAAATAATTCAAATCCTTTATAAAAGGTCTTGCAAAATTTAGTAAACCTAAAAATGTCTGTAATTGCTTTTGTTCAATTGTTCTAGAAATTTTAACACCTTTCTGACTATATGTTCTTGTAACTTGATTCTTCCTTCTCCTATTTCTACACCAAGAAATTCAATATTCCTTTTAAAAAACTGTGTCTTTTCAGTGCTTACCACTATTCCTTGCCTTTGAAATTCTGAAAGTACCGTCTTTAAATGTCCCATGTGTTCATGGTCACTTTTGAAAACATAAGAATATCATCCACATAAATTGTAGTAAAATCCTGTAAATTTTGAAAAGCTATATCCATTTTCCTTTTAGAAATTGAAGGTATATTCTTTAAGCCCAATGGCATAACTTTCCACTGAAAATGCCATTGTGGACAGATGAAAACAGTCCGTGGTTGTAACTCTTCATCCATTTTTACCTACCAAAATCCTGACAATCCAACTTACTAAATATATAACAATTTTGTATTTTGTTGACCAATTCAGTTTTATTAGAAAGATTGTAAGAATCATCTCTTGTGTTATCATTTAATTTTCTATAATCTATTATCATCATTGATTTTTTCTCTTGTTATTTGACTCCTTTTACTGACAATGAATGTAAGACTTTTATGTTGACTGTCTAACCTTTCTATGACCCATTCTGACAATTCCGTTATGTGCATTTCAAAGTCTTCCCTATCTATAGATTCTTTTATATAACAATTATAGTTTGTAAAGATTATATAAATAAATACATAACTTAGAGAGTATATAAACTATAAAAATATATATAACGTATCACATGGATGTATATTATAATCTATATATATCATTTAACATGTATAATGGTTATTAATAATATGTGTGTGTATGTATAGAACATATCTATACATATATAAAATCTATAAGTTACAAATATATAATATAAATGTTTAATAATGCATTCGTGACTTCTATTAAATATGTTATATATGTGTGTGTTCACAATATAATATTGTACAAATTTATATTAGCCTATAATATAAGTGACACACATATTAATATGTAGATTATATATGATATGTTAGGTTACTAGAAAGCTAATCAATTTGGGCATCCTTAAGTTACACAAATGGCACATGACATCTAAAGCATACTGAAATCTACGAATGCTGTATAATTTGCATTTAGTACATGGGGTTAAGTCCTTAATGAACATTACAGCTCAATAGAGTTGGAAATTGTACAAACTCTTTTTATGTACAAAGGATTAGCTCTTTAGAAAATAAGGAAATAAAATAACTTGTTTTTATAATTTTTTTTTACATTATTTATTGTATTGATACTATTCTCTTTAATAGTAGGTCTTTTGATTGTCTCCCTTAAAAAACTGATAGAGAATGTGATTAATTTGGAAATCACAACAGGTAATAAATTTCCTTCGTGCCATGGTTCAACTTAATAGAATACGGTGAATTCTTGAATTGAAATGTTATTGACTTTATGTTTTTTTCTATTACAAAGGTATAGTGTGAGTTGATCAGCATTGAGTAAAATTAGAAAAATTTTGTGGGGTTGAAATTAGAATTAAGGGATCAGAATTAGAGCAAATGTTGTTTCCTTAAAATGTTATGTTACTTTTTTGTATTTGTAAAATCCACTTTTTGATATGTTTTGATGCTTATATTTAATCTTCTGGTGGTTTTAGTGGTTCTTATATTGAACTTGATGCAATTAGATTCATGTGTATTCGGAAGATTTAGGGCTTTAATACTATTTTATGTTTAGTTTTTAAATTTGATGGTGATTTAGTTTTTTACGTTTCTTATATTGTGTGTTATGAGTATGTTGTATTTGTTGGTTATAATGATAAGATGATATATTTATTGGTGAAAAGCATAGACCCTATTATTTCTTATCTACTAATATGTGCTTATTTAACAACGCATTAAGTCGTATATTATAGTCTCTTCTTTTTCAACTATATATGAGTAAATATATAATATGAAATTTGTTAACTATATTTACCTAAGATAATAACTATTTTAATATATTAATTTTCCAGGTTATTACATAATATTTAAATTATGACAGAATCTATATATTTTAACATGTTTCATCAATCAATAAATGGATCAGCACGAGCAAGATATAAAATGGGTCAAGTAACTGGCTCAAGTTTTCATACACAATTAATAAAACGAGTCGAGTCATGGGCTGAGGTCTTTTAAACACAAACCCATTTAAATATAGATACGAGACATGAGCCAATAGGACAAATTGTTATTACTAGTTTGAAAGGGGGGATAGCGAAGCAAAAAAAAAGGACCTAAACAGACTCCTATATATAAGATTAAGATATCACCAAATTGGACATGCTTAAAATCATCCTATAAATGAGGGTAACTGTAAGCCCCAGAAAATTTCAGTAAATAATTCCAAGATGAACCTCGAAAATAAACCCTAAAAATCACTCCAAATTAAAATCGAACTTCAACTAGTCTAAAAAACGAGCAAATCCAGAAATTTCCTCATATTGAGAAAAATAAGAATTCTTAAAAACAAAATAAGAACTCAACATACTTCAATTCCAAAACCACTATGTACGATAAATTCTCTACGTAGCTCCGACTTATAAAATTGGGTAATATAGAACCCAAAAACAAATTATTAAAAAGTAAATAACGACTAACTTTCGGAAATGAAACCCAATTCAAGAATTCCGAAAACGTTAAAAGATATTAAATACTTACAAAAATGAAATGTAAAATAAATTTCTCAAATTAAATATGTTGTATAAACATAAAATATCAGTTTCCAAATTGGCAAAGATCTAAACCGGAAAAATAGCCCGGAAACCCTAAATGAAATATAATAGTTTAAGTCCGGCAATCTAGCGCCCTTAACCCTAGAGGCCGAGGTGTAGTTTAAGTGTGTAGCATAGCTCGTAGTAATATAAGTTTGCTTAAAAATATCAGATTAGTAAATTTTTGACCTATTTCAAACCCGTTCGGATACAGACTTCAAAAAGCGTGTCTCGGGGCTCGAAATATCAAAAATATACTATTAGTACTGTTAGACTCATAATTTCATAAGATTTCCAAATATATCAGTTATAGAATTTTTCGGGTTATAAAAGTTACAGTTATAACCTTTTTATCGTATTTTCATTACTACCGGTAATTAATTAATCTTTTGTACTATTCACTTTTATTTCATTACATGATTTTATTATTCTTATAAAGCCTTATATTTTTAGATAAATATTTTATATTTTTTAGAAAGCTTTGTTTTTCTAAAATTTAGTTTGTTTCGGACTTATATGGGATCAGATCCTGTTTAAGACCCGATATTAAAAAATAAAATAATTTAATTTAATAATTGAAATTTTTTATTTTCATAAAATAATTTTTTAGAATTTTTCGGGTTATAAAAATATCAATTATAGCCCATATTCGTGTATTTTGATCATACTAGTAACATATTTGTTAAAATACTAAAATAATTCAAATAATTATTTAATTTTATTTATGAAAATTCTGCCACTTATTTAAAAATACTTTTCCTAATTTTATTTTGTATTTTTCTTAATAAAAAGCATTTTCCAACCCATACTTCAAGTACACCTTACACATATCACTTCATTTTCACTTCAATCTTTTTACACTTTGTCCCACACTTCATGGCAGATTTTTCCCTCCTTTATGGCTGCCATTTTCCTTTAATTTACTCCTATTTTGACTAAAATAAATATATTTCAATCCTTCTTCAAAAAGCTACACATACTACAATTCAATTTCAAGTCAAAATTCAAATAAATTCACTCTCTCTCTTCTCCTAATTCACGTGCAGCTCCTCCACATCTTGGTTGCCCTTGTTTTATTTTTTTCTTTCTTACAATTAATACACTCATTCTCTCTCTCTCTTTCATTTACTCCTTTTTCCCTTTTTCATTCCTTAACTTTTTCTCTCTCTTTTTCCTCTCTTTTCCCTCTCTTTTCTTCTTCATTTTGTTCTTGTTTCTTCAAGAACACAAGCTGCCCCCACTTCTAAAATTTGCTTCCACACTTCATTCTTGAAGATTTTTAAGTAAACTTTCTTCTCAAAGCTTCCATAGATGATATAGGTAAGGTATAATGAGAGTTTCATGCATCAAATGACCTTCCATAAACTTAAAAGCTAAGGATGATGATGCCAAAAATGAAACACTCCTCTTCTCCATTATTATTATCTTGTATCATTATTATTTTCTTGTTTAAAGTTGTTATATTTTATAGATATAACTTTTTGTAGCTTTGATTTTCGTTTATGCCATAGATCTTGTTATTTGAGTTATTATTTTTGTTATTGTTTATGATTTATACATATATTCATCATTCACATGACTATCATGGTGTTCATGCACTTAAACTAGTTTAGAAGACTAGATCTAGTTGTTTTAGGTTCATACATGCATTAGACTTTCGTTTTATGCTCATAAACAACTTGTAGTAGCATGATGATAGTAGAAAAGTTTTAGAAAACTCAAGATCTATTTTATTTTCAACAAAAATCATTTTTGAAAATTCGGATGAAAAATAAACCATATTTAGAAAAGTTATTTTTCAACTTCAAAATGTGTATTTTTCATTTAAAATGAAGGGCTTAGGGTATAGATAACATAAATGAGTGATTTTGATGAGTAAAGTTTAGATCTATGAGTTTATAGTTTACTATCATGCATTTGTTTTTATTTATGTTCATATTAAGTGTAGATCTTGGTTTTGAACTCAAACACAAATTGTGAAATTCGTCTTTTGGCAAGACCTCTATTTAAAAACCACTTTCCAAGTGTCAAAATGAAATTTTTACTTAAGATAATGAAGGCTTAATGTATGTATATCATCAAGACTTCTTTTTACATGAATCAAATGTGATTTTCAAAAGTTATTTTCAAAATAAAAATCTTATTTTCGGATTTAGGTCAAGACATATTTTAAAAACATGTTTTCCAACTCAAAAATGAAGTTTTTATTCAAGATATGAAGGGCTCTTAAGATATGATATGTGAGGAATGGATTTTCATAAGTTTAGATAGATTTTATCAAAAGATATGTCCAAAAATAAATTTTGTAAATTCGGATCCCAACCAAGACCAATTTTGAAAACCTATTTTTCAACTTCAAAACAAGACTTTTATTAAAGAAATGGAAGCCTTAAGGTATATGTTTGATTAGGAAGTGGTTTTTGAAAGACCAAATGAGTTTTACAAAGAAAACAAGCTCAAATGAATTTTTCAAAATTCGGATTTGAAAATAACCACAATTTAAACACCTATTTCCAAATGCCAAAATGATAATTTTGATAGGAAAATGGAAGTCCTAGGGAATATAGATAACAAAGACCAAGTTTTGATAAGGATAAAGGAAGTTTATCAACATATAACCTTAGAACAACAAATGTTTTCCAAGAACAAGTTAAACAATGTTTTCATTTTTCAAAATTTTGTAAAATTCGTACTTAGGCAAACCACCTATATAACACCTATTTTCTAACCCCAAAATGAAGGTTTTTATTGAAATGATGAAGGTGATGGTTATATAAATCATCAAGGTTGAGTTTTTATAAAAGAAAGTATGATTATACAAGAAGAAAAACTAGTTTTCTTAAGTCTAGTATAATTCAAAGTTTTACAAAGTAAAAGTTTTCAGAAAGAATTCTTGGTATTATATGTATATATATATAGGTAGATTATCTCATAACCATCATGACGATAGCTTGTAGAAAATACATATATGCATGATGCATTGTAGAAATAAGGTATGAAAATTGAGTTTATCCAAAATTTGTAAATTTGGATTATTTCAAAACCATGCCTTAAAAACCCCTTTATCAACTCCAAAACTTGTGTTTTATATGAAAAATGAGGAGTTTAGGTCATAGTATCATCAAGTAATGATTTTGATAATTTAAGATGGGATTTGCTAAGAAAAATATATAGAACAAGGAGTAGAAATAAAGTAGGAAATTTTGAGTTGTTGTCATTTTAAAAAATTCATAATAATGGAGTAATGGCATGAAAACCCATATTTTTCAAACTCAAATTAGAAGTTTTATCAAAGAAATGAAATCCTTAGTGGCTAGGCATGGTTGAGCCTTAATTTTCTAAGTATCAAATGATTTTTTTCACAAAGGAATCACCATAAAAACAAGTTTTGTAAAATTCAGATTTTAGAATCGACCCTACTTGAAAACATGTTTACAAAGTGCAAAATGAAAATTTTTATGTAGAAATGAAAGTCATAAGCAATAGATATAATGAAGACTCGATTTTAATAAAGATAATTATATTTTCTTAAGAAATAAATCCAAAACAAATGGCCATGATCAAAGTTAGAAAACTAGATCTTTCATAAATAGTTGTTATTATGGTCTTGCAAAATAAAAAGTTATAAAATTTTCTTTTAGCAAAAATCATGAAGATCATGCATACATTAAACTCATCTCATGTCATTCATGTTAGGAAATCATTCATATTTCATGTATTCTTGAATTATCAAATAGGAACATTTCAAACAATTACAAAACTATTTTTCGGAATTGGAAACTATTTCTGATCAGATCTGATCCCTCTGTTCCATGACTTAAATATTTCCAAAACTTGAAAATAATATTAGAATTAGATAGATCTTTCGAAGTAGATAGAAATCAATATATAATTTGCGAAATTCTGAGTTAAAATGACCAAGTTATGGCCGTTTAAGTTGGAATTCCCGCTTAGGACGAGAATTGCGAATTTGATAGTTTATATAAGATCGTTTGGACTAGTTTGAGTCGAAATACTTATTAGAGTATTTCTTCCTTTTTAGGTGTTCCCGAAATCGACGATTCTCTACCACCGGATTACTTTTACTAAAAGACCGGTGATCCAATGGCTGAGTGAGTCTTCTTCTTATTTTGTTACCTTGTTTGTGCTTATAGCTAGTCACATTAGAAGTATAGGAACAAGATAAAAATTGATATGAATGGGGATGGGATATATGATGAGACTGTGATGAATGTATGCCAAAGAATACTAAAGCATATCGAAACCACGATTTGATTGGATAACTGCATTGTTCATATTATTTTTGTTATATGTATGATATTGGTTGGTCACTCTAAAGAATGTATGAATATTTTGACCTAAGCAAAAAATTAAATTGGTCATGCATCGCATCGGACATATTGCATTTGGTAGCGTGCTACTCCTGTGCAGGTCGATCGGTATGGTCCGATGATTTCTTATTTGGATAACAAGGCCGGTATCAGAGCTCATTCATGGGAACTAAGGCACATGTGGATGCATTTCATGAATGAGCCTAGCCGAGTCGGGTGCTATGAGCCGAGGGCTTGGGGACTAGCAGCGGTCGTGTAGACTTCAATACCATTCCTAACCCAAGATACGGAGGGCGTGAATCCGTTCTGTGTGTGGGTTCCGGATACCCATACATAATTGTTTGCTCATGTGTTTGTTCATACATAGCATATGGTTGATTATAACTTACTTGTTATGATGCGAAATTAAGGGAATTCTCACTAAGCCTCACTAAGCTAGTGTAGCTTATACCCCAATAGATGTTTGAATGAACAAGTTATCTCAAGAATGCTAAGTGGGGACCGAGATGGTTGAAGCCGAGAATGACTTCGGGATTCCGGCAAAGAATAAGAATGTTTGAAGCTATCAGCTAGGTTTTATGATTTGCCTTGTAATAGTTTATGTAGGGAAGTCTTTGGATGAATGTAATTGAAGTTTAATGATTTGTATTTTGAAGTATAGTGATTCGTATATGAAGTATAGTGTTTTGTATCTGAAGTATAGTGAATTGTGTTCCCTTTACATTGTTACTCAAGTGTATTAATATAAAATGTATCTCTCCAATGTGTCTCATCTATGTGTTAAACACCTTGTACATAGTATGGAAGCCTTCGCATGACTGAAGCGGTCATTCCTAGGCTTTAATATTATATACGGTGGACTGCCACGTTTAGGATACCCTTCGGGGCGTGACAGTAACTATGATAATTCTATCTTCTCATACCTATATGCCATAATTGGTGTTATATCTTTTCCTATGTAAATTTTCTATTGACTTGAGCATCAAAATTTCTATGTTGTGGCTAAACTAACAAATCTTAGCTTATGTTTGTTATTTGCGTAAGTTACCTACATTATGGATACACCAAAAAAAAAAAAAAAAAAACCCACATTATGAAGTTGAAGATTTATCAAGCTAATGTGGGAGAAGACTATAAAAGGTACTACACTGGCATTTCTTTAATTGATAATTTTGCGTAAAATTTTGTATTTGTTCACTATTTGTACATTCCCATTCTCTTGATATGATTGTAATAAAACTATAAGATTATAATATTTGTAAATTCCTCAAAAGTTTATAATGGCTAGAATCTTAAAATTACATCAACTTTTGAAAAATATATAAAAAAAGAAGCTTAGCAAGTCCACTCGAGAAAAAAACACAATTTTATTTTATAATTTTAAATTAAATTAACTATAATGCCCTACCCCGAAAGCGTAGGGTATTATTATTAAGCCGCACATATCACCTCCAAGCGATATGTGTTAGGCATTATGTTATGAGTGGATTTCTAATTAAGTTTTAATTTAAGAAATCATTATTAAGTTTTATAAAAATTTTGGTATAGTGTCGTCTATTTGTCTATGGTTTGGGTTTATCAAAACCTATAAATTCAACCTATTTAGAAAATAATATCATAAATAGTCATTTATAAATATTGCCCATATGACCCATGAATAAAATAACAACTAAAATACAAAACTTTTAGACTTAAAGGGCCATATTATTAAATTAAATGAAAGTATTTGATACTTAATTGATCATAGTCATCCAAGTTTATAAAACATGATTATAGTAAAATTCTTGTAGGAAAACTTATAAAACCCAAGTCTCGTGCATCACCATTTAATTGGGTCATATCTCGTATCTTTCATTTCCTATTAAATCACCAATATGACCTGAAAGGTTAATAAAATGAGCTATGAAGCCCAGTATATAGCAATACGAGTACACACCACATATCACACCTTCCTAATCTATTGCAGCAACCATAGTTTAAGATATTTAATTTAATATCCACAATAGGGTATTCTCAACATCTTAGGAATACCAATACACACAAGATTACTCATAACTTCCATCAAACAAAAGAGGTAGGATTCCTTCAGTGAATCACACACATAAAAGTGGGGTTTGATAAGTCTTAGAACTTACTAGAAAAAGACAAGAGAGAAGTAGACTCGTATGGATCAATTCCACACAAATAGACATTAATGAGCATAGTCCATTGCAAAGTTTTATGTAAGGGCTATGCACTTCATAGGGTCTAGGTGCTTATGCCTACCGTATCATTCTAAAGTTGTGATCAGGCTAGCAATCTAGTCTAGGGGTATCACTCCTGGAGTAAGCGGCCAAGCAATAATCAACATTCAATTATACTGGGTTTAAATTCCTAATCCAGTTATCAATATTATCTTAGCAAGCAACATGCAATTACTACGTATTTGTCGGTTAGTTTGAGCTTGCCGTTCCTTTCCAAGCTTGATATCTAATAACTGTTTATAATTGAAGTCATGAATTAGTTCAAATTACTACCTTTATTTCATTTGTGTTGTTTGTCACATCTATGTTACTTTAATTTAACCATATTTGATTAAAGATAATGTTTAAAGGGTCATTTGTGTTATTTAATCAAGTTATCTAGTTAATCATGTAAGTTATGGTCGATTTTTGAGGCTTAGGTTAACCAACCCTTAGTGGAATATACTTTCGTGGGTCTTGATTCATGACATTTTAAGAATTGATTTCCAAAGTCTACTAATCCCATATAGTCCTTAGTGTCATACTCTAATTATTAAGTTTGAA
This sequence comes from Combretum micranthum, assembly GCA_024138025.1. Lineage (NCBI taxonomy): Eukaryota > Viridiplantae > Streptophyta > Magnoliopsida > Myrtales > Combretaceae > Combretum > Combretum micranthum. The sequence continues at coordinate 101,955 of JAMXBD010003284.1, forward strand.
TTACTTTAGTTTGTGTGAAGCATTTTCGGACTCAAGTGTTTAGACGGTGTACATTGTGAAATGGGTATTAGTACTTGTTAAATTTGTATTTTGAAGGTCTTGGAAGATTACTTAAGTTTAAGGAAGAACCGGGTTAAGTTTTGTGCGATTTGGGCGAGAATTGATGAAGTTTTGAAGGGGCTGGAAAAGAGCATGAGGGATACACGAAGACATGTTTCCACCTGTGTTCTTTTAAGGTTGGAAGGAGTTTTGAGACCATAGATGAACATGGCCGGGGGGGGAGGGGAGGGGAGGGGAGGGGGAGGTGTGGGATATGTCACCTTGTTTTCTAGTTGTGTTTCTCTTATGTTTGGATATAAGAAAGGAACATGGTATGAAACATGACGTTGTGTTTCCCTTGTGTTGTTCTAAAGATTAAAAGGTGTTTAGGGTTAGAGAGAAGCACGCCTAGAACATGGTACATGTATCTCCTCGTGTTCTTTTGAGAAAACTAGATTCTTCGAGTTTTAAAGTCTGACAGAAGCATGGTTGAGTACATGACCTTGGTGTACTTGTCGTGCCTTCTAGGATTAAATGGTTCGCATCCATACTCTTTATTTTTGTTAAAAACATGTTCTGTAACACCTCTTAATGATATTAAAGAGGTTAGACGGTCATGTTTATGCTTAATTTCATCTATTTTCATCTCCCATTTTGTTAAAATATGATTAATCAAAGTTGGAAGCCTTAAACATCTAGTTTGGACGGCAACATCCATTTTTATCATAGCTCCTTAGCAAATTTGACATAACTCCAATCTAAACATGTTCTTTCTCTCACTTTCACATTATTAACAAATCTTATCTTTTTATTACTACAATTCTGAACATCAAGAGTTTTTTTTAAGGTCTTGCCTTTACTAGAATATAGTTCTAAACTACTTATAGTTAGGAGGAGGCTTTAAGACTCCAAAATCACTATGAAGGTGATATCACGACTCTCTAAATATGTATAAATCTATCCAAGTCAGTTTTCATACTTTAAATATTAAGATACTCACATTACAACATCTTAAAATCTTATCCTTACCTTATCAAACAAATTTCTTATGGTGGTGGATCTTCTTTCTCGTTTAATGCTACTTCATCCTCTCTATTTTCATCATGTAAATTACATCACATAAGTCAATTAGTGCTATACTTTGCTAATTCCATTTATTTAGCACTAGGAAGATGTTAAGGTTTTAGAGAGCCTTATCTTAAGTCTTGGGAGTGTAAACCCTCGAAAATTTCATAATTCTTAAAAACAATCCTAGAAGTCTAATATCAAAATCTAAATCCCGAAAAATCGACTCAAGATAAAAACTCAATTCTAACCGAGTCAAACACCGGAAACGAAACCCTAAAAATCGAACCAAGTTAAAACTTAATTCCAAATAAGATCAAAAACGAGATTTTCTTAGTCTCGAGAAAACGAGAACCCTTGAAACAAAATATAAAAGTCCAACTACCGGTTTAATCAACGTCCGTACACCAATCAAATTATCTACCCAATTTCTAAAACGTAAATCAAAACGACATATCAACAAAATGATAAGACCTTAAATCCTTCGATAAATTTCAGAAATCATAAATTTCAAATTTTCGCCAAAAGTCAAATTAAGTCAACTCATAACCTTAAAACTCGGTTAAACATTTTCGAGAACCGAAAACTATTAAATAATCTCAAATAAAATAAGATAAACCATAGATGTCGAGCTAAAAATATAAAACGATCAAAACTCGAAAATTATACGATCTTACGAATATCTCGACGAAACCAGAAGTCAAACCGGAACCCTAAAGTCAAAGAAACCCTAGTGTTTTAAGATCCGGCAACCCCGAGTTTTCAAACCCTAGAAAACGAAATTAAGCCAATAGCTTAAAATAGTTCGTAATAATATAGGTGTAACATAAAAATATCAGATTCGCGAATTTCGAGTGTCTTTCGGACTCAAACGAAATCAGTTCTCGAAAAGCATGTCTAGGGGCTCGGAATATTAAAAATATTCCGTTTATACCAATAGACTCGTAAAAATGTAAGGATTCCAAAAATATCAGGTTTAGAATTTTTTGATAGCTAAAAATTACAGATATCACATTATTACGCGTAGTTTTATTACTACCGGTACTTTAATTATCTAGTCTACTATTCATAGTCCTTTTCTACTATTCATTACTATTCACTATCTCTACTTTTTCTTACCCTATTCTTACTACCTACATACCTATTTTCTTACTTTTTACATTACCAATAAAACTTTATTCACATCAAACTTTACACTTATTTCTTTTCTTTACAAAAATTATAAAACAAACAAAATACACATTCTCTCTCTCTCTTAGGTGCCGGCCATCACCCTCCCTCTCTCGTTATTATTTCTTTTTCGATTTATTTTATTACATCAAAAATTCACTCCAAAAATTCTATAAATACCTCATTTCTCCTTTATTCTTTCACACACTCATTTACATAATAAAACTCTACCAAAATACTCTCTCAAAACCTCTCTCCAACCATTCCCTCTCAAAATACTCTCTACACATCTCTACTCTTCAAGAAGAAAATCAAACACAAAACCCATTTATCTCTTTTCAAATCTTCCATAAAACCTTAGGTAAAAAATTCTACCTATATTCTTTATCATGTTCATACAACTTAACATGAGTTTAGTGTATGTTTCTTAGACTCATGAGAGTTAAAGAAGTAACAATTTATTCATGTTTTGTTTTGTTCATGTTTCTATTCTTTGCTTTATGTTAATATTATGTTGTTGTTCTTATTGTTATTATTTGTTTCTAATCTAACTTATATAATATTATGTATACTATGTATATATATTTATTAGAGTATATAAGCTCATTTGTTATTTATTTACTTTTAAGTTATGTAATTTATTTATTTTATGCAATTATTAAGACTAGTCTTTCTAGTCTTAGACTTGTCCATATCAAGTCAAAACAATCTTTTGTTTATTTTCTTTAATCTTTCGGACTAGTCCATTCTTAGCCCCGGGATGCATTGATAAAGCTAAGGCTCCAATACTTGACCGGGACCTTGATGAAGCTAAGGTTTCCAATACTTGATATTTTATTTTCTTACTTATTATTTGTTTCTAGTATTTTCTTATGTTATTATTACTTTATATGCTCATAATACTTGCATTTACATAATGTTAATGTCTCAACTAATCTAAAAATAGAATTTTACTTTACTAAATGAACTCAAAGCTAGATTTTCGATTATGATTTATCACAAAATCATGAAGTATTATCAACAACATAAAAATAGAGTTTTCTCAACGTTTTCTTAAATAACAAAGATAGATTACCAATGAAACATAAGAAATAAATATTTCTTTGAATATTATGTTAACCTAAGTTTTAGTAAAATAATTAATATTAAAAGTTTTTATAAAAAGCTTAAGATTTAAACTCTTTTAAACTTCATAATAAAACTAAGAAAACAAACTAGTTTTCAAAGTTAAGATAAAAATCAACTCATAAAGTTATGAACTTACTTAGGAAAAATAATGATTTTCAAATTTCTAAAAAGAAAGAACTCATTTTCAAAAGAAATAAATGAAGCAAGATTAACAATAATGGATTTTATCAATAAAAATGATTCTTTTCAAAAGAAATGAAAGAACAAGTTTTATAAAGCAAAAGCTTATATTTTAGAAATGAATATAAGAAGACAAAACTCATTTTCTAAAACTATCATAAATACAAAATTATGAAAAGGTTTTCATCAACTTAATATACATTTAATAAATTTGATTTTAAAGTAAAACTTATGAAAAACTAAGGTTAAAAGAAAATTTATTTGTCCTTGGAAAAAAAATGAAGAAAATAAAATAAGAATATACTCATTTTTAACAACCTAGGAAAATATAATGTTTCTTTAAATACTTGAAAAGAAATTTTCAAAGTTAAAGTTTAAATGAATTGTTTTATGAAATAAATTGTTGAGACACTACCATTAGAATTTTTGCATATAAAATGAGCTTACCTATATATTCAAAGTATTTATCAAATATATATTTATATACATATATTGTTACAAAAGGATTTTCTTTAAAATGAAGTTGAGTTAGAAAATGGATTTGCAAAAGTTTAGAAATAATTGGTTTTAAATCTGTACCTGACGTTTTCGGAACCCAAATGACCTTTTTATGACAAAGATAAGTTTAGAAATGGATAGGTCTTTTCGAATAGGTAGAAAACGGAATATTATATGCAAAATTCCGAGTTAAAATGAGCAAGTTATAGCCATTTTAAGTTGGAATTTCTTTTTATACTATTTTTCCGCGATTTTAAGAAAAGTTTAGAATCTCCAAGAATAGAAATTTCATGAAAGACTCATTCCGGGTATTTCTATTGTCTAGGTGACGAAGAATAAGAGAATATCCTACCCGAGGATTACTACGACTAGGAAGATTGCAAAATGGACGAGTGGGTTATTCCTCCTAATTTCGTTACCTTGCTTGTGTTTGTAAAGTAACGGCATTAGTATACTAAGAAAATATAAAAAATGGATATATATTTTGGGAATTCAGGATTATGTATATGTGATTCTATGTTTATGTATGAAATGAGAATTAAGAATATCGCAACTTTAACTGCTTGTTTAAATAATTTTGTTTACTTACTTGTATGACTGTTGATTGTTTGCTAAATTGATTGATTGCCCCTAATAAAACGCTCACGTATAGCATCCATCGAGTCACATCTATTTGGGAAGGCTACTACTTCTACGCGTAGAGTTGGATTGGCTGTGATCATACGGTGCCACGGGCCATGTTCCTTATTGGAGAATCCAAATCGCTCGGGAAAAGCGACTCTAGGTTCGGAGCAGAGCCAACCGAACGCTGTGGGTGAGGACCTGGGGACTAGCAGTAGAAGGTTGAGGACCTTTAACCCCGATTCCCTAAAGTTAATACGGAGGGGTAAATCCGTTCTATATATGGTTTCCGGATAACTATATATATTTGCATAATCATGTGATTGTTGCATTATATGCATAGCATATGTGTGAAAATATAAATAAACTTGTTTAAAAATATAGTGCGAATGAAAAGGAATATCTCACTAAGCTAGTTGTAGCTTCTACCCCTATAGATTTTGTTGAAACAGGTATACCCGTGGCTTAAATTGAGAATCATGACATTAAGGAAGTCATAGAAGGATGATTGAGCTTCTGTGAAGGAAATGGAATCATAAGATGAAGTAATTTTGTAAGGATCTTTATATGTAATAACCTATATGATTAGTGATGTATATTTATTTGAAGATGATAGAGGGATATGCCCTTAAGAATTGAAATGTAATATGTATGTTTTATGATAAGTATTCTCTTTGCCTTGTTACTTATTTATTATCAATATAAATTGCGCTACTCCGATGTATTCTCTTGGTTATGATGTAAGCCTTGTACATGATATGGAAGCCTTTGCGTGACTAAGATAGTCATTCCTAGGCATTAATATTGTGTACGGTGGACTGCCACGTTTAAGGTACCCCTCGGGGCGTGACAGGGAGAGTTTCAAAAAGGGAAGGAGTCAGGAAAAAAAAAAAAAAGAAATATTTAAATGGAAAAAGGAAAGGGCAGAATAAGGGTTTTAGACAAGGGGAAAATAGACCTCCTTTTAGGATTTTGCCACGTGGCTAGATCTTGTGCGTCTGAATATTAGTTTTTAATAGTTTAGAGTTGTTAATTAATCTCTTGGACTAATAAGGATTTAAATATATCAAATAAGCCTAATTTATTTACAATGTTGAATTTTTAATTCGTGTAAGTTCCCGATTTACGTTGAAATCAAAATTTTGTAAATCAAAGCTCCTAACATCATTGTTTTGATTTTTCTTATAAAAATTTTTATTTAAACAACTATTATTAAATTATATTTCAATTTATTTCATCATTTGAATTGTTTTGAATTTTTTTTCAACAAAATTTAGGTTTTAGTTTGAGGCTAGTTGAAAATTTTGAAGAATTTAGCTATTTAAATTCATATGTGAACTCAATTAGATTTCATTAACTTTATTTGATTTTGATTTCTTATGATTGATGTCTGGATCATTTCATTAACATTTTAAAATAATTTACAATATGAACTTTCCAATGGTCATCACTTATAGACACGTAATGTCCTATTTGCAAGTTATGGAATCGCAAAATTTTAAAATCATAATAGGAGAGATAGCAAAATGTTATACAACAGGAAATTACATTATTCGATGAGTTAGAATATTGGTGTTTTTTTTTAGTTAAATGACATTTGGTTAACAACTTATCACTTTTCTTAAATTTTATCAAGTGTGGATAATAAGAGGACATATACTAGATCTTAGTACATCTTTCGAGCTTCCTAAGATATAAAATTTATTAAATTAAAAATTACTTTAAAAAATATGCATGGTTAAAATTGCTTAATATAAATAATAAGGATAATATCACAAAGGGTACATAAACTATAAAAAACATGCAATTAGGTAGCTAAATTTTGAAAACGATCAATTTAGTACTTGAACCTTTAAATTAGATAACTTGATACCCGAAAAAACTTTAAAATTGATCAGTTTAGTACTTGGAAATATTTTATGGATGTACTGTTAGTGTGTTTGAAATGTTCTTTTAGTTACTAAATTTTTCAATTTTAAAGTTTAGGTATTAAATTGATCATTTTCAAGTATTTAACTGTATATTTTGTCAAAATCCATGTACCATTTGTAACATTATCCCTAAATAATATCATTCTAATTTTTAAATATCATATCAATTAAGATTACTCAAAAACAAACTTTTACTCAATTAATTAGTGATTTAATGGTTCTGTAGTCTTTGTAACCTAGCAGCATTACCACTTGTCTTCTAAGTAGGATGAATTAGATAGATACCTCCATTCTTGTTATAATGGGGGAAAAAAAAAAAGAAGTGAACAAACACTAAAATGCATTAATATAAACATTAAAATGCAATTATAACTAAACCATAGATAACAAAATGTGAAAAACAAATTGTTATCGTTAGTTAATAAAGCACTAAATTGAAACTAGATTAAATAACTAATTATTAAATCATAAAAATGAAAGTTTGGCAACTAGATTACTAAAAGTTAAAAGTATTATCACTTCTTATACCAAAAGGCAGCATTTAGTTGTAATAATTGAAGAAGATAATGAGAATTTAAGTAGTATAGTATAAGGAATACCGAACTATACACTTTTCTTGCATTATGTTAAGTATGTACAATACTAGATAGAGATTTTTATGCTATTTATTATTTGATCTATAAAAGTATAGTATAAAACGTTATATTTTAACAACCATACCCTTTATAATGCGAGTATTCTTTTTTACTTAATTTATATATTATTCAACAAGTACGTTTTCAAGTGATTAATATATGCACATAATTAAGTAAATTAGGTACATTATGGATATTTCAGTGGTTTTTGAAGATTGATTTTATTTATCGTACAATTTCTTTAAATTTTGTCCTTAATCATGAGTCAAACAAAAAAGTAAAACTTTAGTTTGTTTCGAATTTTTAGTCCGTAAATTTTGTCCAACTAAAACACTCTAATTCCCGACCGCTACAGAACCTACAATCCTCCACCAACATCCAGGCATAATGTCACTCACGGCATTCATCTAGACTGCTTGAAAAATTTGAGTCTACGTTAGGTGTATTTTTATTTTTTTGGTACAATAAACCTGGCGGTCTGAACGAACCCTCCGCATAAAGCTTTCATCCACCGGGCACCGATTATTTATTCGCGCGTGTAATCAACACACAGCGACAATGAGGTTGCTGCGTGTCTGCATCAGTAACTTGTGTTTCATAGCGGTCGACAACTATTTTCTTTTTTTGTGCTTCCACACGACGTTAGTAACACAAATCCACTATTGTCAGAAAAAAAAAGAAGTATTCTTTCTTTATTATTGTATAATAATTATTTCTATTTGATATTTAAAAATAATTTATTATAAAAAATATCTATTTTATTCAATATAAAGTAGATTAAAAATCCTAATTCCTGTTTTTTAAGTGGAAAAAAAAAACTGTTTGTGATAATATCTTTTATTCCATAAATATCTTAAATTATAAAATAAAAAAATTATTCCTTTTTAGCGAATCAGACTAACGTTCTAAAATTATTTATTTTCTTTTTGGCCATCACGTTCTAAAATTATTGGCTCGGTCCATTTTGTTGCTTTTAGCGATCCATCGTCAGTCATCACATCGAAGCATATATAACCAAAAGTGCAATACGAGGAGCGTGCGAAAAATGGAAGTGGCGTGTTTTAGGAAAAGCGCGTGGCTGGTGAATATCTTTTGTCTTAAGCAACGCGTGAATTAACGGGTGATCCAGGTCAACCATGACCCCCAGTGACCGCGATAGCAGAACTACAATTTTTTTTTCACACACAACCACAGCATATTAGCATCTTCCACACCTAGAAATCCGAATCCCCTCCTTCGCAACTGTTTACCGATACCCACTTTCATCCATTCATATCACGACACATCATCCCGCACGTGACTAACTTGAAACTATTTACGTCTTCTTCAAGATTCTCATCAATTAAATATAAATTTAATTAAAAAATGAAAATGAAATACCAATATAAAATCATAAAAAAAAGAAAAAGAAAAAGAAAAAGAAAAACTAAACAAACAATACCTAACCAAAAATCCAATAAAAATGTAATTTTTTCCCCTGTTCCTTTTATCTCTTTCTCTCTCTCGATCTCTCTCGCCCTCATCTCGATCTCTCTCTTCTCTCGTAGAGAGGGATTGTGCTTTTGTTTTTCTTTTTTATCTTAATTATTTTTTTCTCCCCACTCTTCTTGAATCTTACATTCGATCAATCAAGATATGGTAGCCCTAACAATTTCTTCTCTGTAAATTTTTGTTAGTGGTACGTGTATGACTCCATATGCTGTGTTTCTCGTCGAATGTTGTTATTGTTATTGTGGTAACAATAGGTTTTAGGTTTAGTGCCTAGGGTTTTTGGTTTTGGCTTTGGTTTTGGATACGCTCCAGGACGTTGGGTTGATATGAGAGATCTGATGCTATGGATTCCAGAGACCTCTCTCAGACATCATCCTCAGGTTTAGCTCTCACTTTTCTTTTGTATCTCAGATTTCAATTCAATTTTCTGCTTCGTTCTTTCTGTTTAGATTTAGGTTTTGGTTTCTGTAACTTCATCATGAAATTTATTTTGTGATGTGAAGCTTAGGGGACACGTTGGTAGTGATTGGAGTGTTTTTAGAGAAATTTGGTATTGGGATGGACTTGTACCTAGTGTTGTTTGGTTTAATCGTGTGCTCGGGGATACCGTTTCACGTTCATATGTGTTGAATTTGTGGTTTGCGCCAATTGAATAGTGAATTTGAAGAAATTCAGGGTTTAGGGTTTTGGGATAGAGGATCTAGGAATGCTGGGGTGTTTTACTAATTGGGTGCTTCTGTATCATTTAATTGCCTGTAGATGCTTCAAAGGAATTCCTTTCTCTAGCCTATTATTGTAAACGGAGGTGCATTTTATTATACCATAGTGTTTGTTTAATGGAGCCAATCCATCATGGATGAGGGAATGGATATATGTGGTGTTTCGATTTAAGATTCTTTGTGAATATTGCTCTTGAAACTTTTGATTTATGAAAACAAGCACCTTTTTTTTTTCAATCGAAGTTGGCTTTTAAAAGTAGATGAAACATTTAAAATTTCAAGACCAAATCTATGTGTTACGACTTGAAATTTAGAGTGATGAATGTCAAGTCGGTGTTCTGAAGACTTGCTCTTTAGAGGAGTCTTTTCTGAAACAGTTTTAACATAAGCCAACAGACTTCTACTGTTCCGCCCCTCTCTCTCTCATTTGAGCAAATATCAATTAATCACATTAATCTATAAGAGAAGTGCCATGTATCCTTATTTTCATCCCTCCTGCTATTTGGAAAAATTCAATAGCCCCTGCTGCTGATTCATAGGCCATTAGAAAGGACTGTAGTGGTGTGCCTATTGACCAAACACAATGGTGGTGCTTGCCAGGCACAGCTTATGATTCTGAGTATTGCATTTTCAGGAGTACGTACTAAAGGTCAGATCAGCTAATGTTTTTTCTTTTTCTTGTTTTTTTTTCAGATAATACACTTTTTGATGCATCAAGGTATGAATTTTTTGGCCAAAATGTCATGGATGATGTGGAGTTGGGTGGTTTAGAAGATGCAGAAGAAGACTTTCCTAAATTTGGATCTGCAGATGATGAGTATCATTTGTTTGATAAGGAAGAGGTGACGTCATACTTTTTGCATTTTTCCTATCTTTTTAAACTTTGGTTTCAAGCCTTAATTACAGTCTTTATCTTTATCTTTTTTTTTTTAAAAAATTGATTTCACATTTCTTTTTTCAGGGTGGGGGCTTTGGATCTCTTTCTGATGTGGATGATCTTGCTACTACATTTGCAAAGGTTAGATTTTTTCCCCTAAAAAGGGGATTTGATTCTAAAGCGTTGTAGTTTATTGCCTTCTCTGTCTCTCTTTCTCTAGTTTTTTCGGTTACAAGAATGCATGGAAAGGTTTTGCTATCAAGTCAATCATGGACTCTGTAACTTTTTTAAATCCATTTTTACAGTATTTTCTTGATCACTTCCCAAGATTTAAATGTTGCCATCGTGAATTCCAAACAGAAATTCTACAAGTAAAATTCAAATCTATACTAACTTGCATCTTTACCTGCTGGGTCGTTTTAGGCTAGATAACTTATCCATTCATTTTTAACATTCATAAATAAAGCTTTTTGCGTGTGGAATGATTGTGAACTTATTTCCTATGTTCTGATCCTACATTGATGGTGTCCATGAAGGAGTTGTCAGTTAGGTTTATTACCCATACTGTGGAGCATTCAACTCAGCATTGTTTCTAATCGTGTAATCTGGGCTATCTTAACCTGTTATTGCACTTAGACAGTAATTAGTAAGGTTAGGCTTGATACAGGAACTTCAGGTGTGTGCTCCAGAATGTGCTTGTACATAGAATCTGTCTTTCATTTGCTATTGCAAGAGTTTGCTAGTCTAGTAACTTTTTAGATCAGCTTGTTGTAGGATTGTGTCCATGATCTAGTTTTAGGGCGGTTTTGTGTGAAATCCTGACTACTTGAGTCTTTATTTTTTGGCTTTTTCTTCCTAACTTACCCATGCTTAGGTGTGTTTAGGGCTCATCCTAGGTTTGATTTAGAGAGAGCTTAAGATATCTTCAGCATTCTTGAGTTTTGAAAATGTTTTTATCAAAATAGCACAATTTTTTCTTCATTTGCTTCCACAAATACTAATTGAAGGAGAAGTTGGGTCAACAACCCTTTTCCTATTTTTTCTTCTTGCTTGATACTTCCACTAATCTACCATAATACCCAAAAAAAAATCTACATCTGAACTGTTACAAATGACAGAGAAAATGTTAAAAAAAAAAAAAAAAAAACAAAATGGAGTTACAAACATTACATTCCATACACAAACAGCTGCATATCATACACATAATTACACCAGCTATGCATAACACTTAAAATCACCCACCCCCACCCCCCCACCACCCAACTCCTCCTCCTCCTTCAAACCCCAAATTAAAAATTGCGTGTGACCTTATGTGCAAATGCTGTTGCTGGGTGCCCCCTTCATTTCTTCTTCCTTGGTGTTCTGGTGTTGATAGTAGTGCTCCCCTTGCTGCCCATAAATTTGCTTCTTGGTGTTTTCAAGCCTGCAGTATTGCCGTTTAAACAAAGACTTTCTGCCGTTTATTATTCCACCTGTAATCAGCTGAATGATTTAATGTAAGCAGTTGGACTCAAATATTAATTGAGGTCTTCACCCTTTTGCTGCTGATGGTATTGTCTTGTACATGCAATTCCCTCTGCTTATACAATCTTGCTAACTCCATGGTGTGGATGATGTCTCTTGGTTGATGCAATTCAACCTCCACAGCAATATACTTCTTAGGGCTGTCTATAAATATGACTACTACTTGCTATGGAGTTTATGGCATTACTTGAGCTGACGTATTGTTCAAATCACTGTTAGATAATTTTTCAACTTACCTCAACTTTGATAGCTCCCTAACTTGTTGCTGTGCAAGGGAGGTCCAAAGTGTAAGTTGCACAAGGACGTAAATTTTTTCCGAGACAACTCAGGTCGATCATGTTTTAACTTTGAGAAGCATAGTTGAGCATCTACTTCCATATGAAATGCGGCCAACTCCACTTTCTCATCTTTTAGAATCTTCTAATGTTTAAATCAGTATTTGCATCAATTGAGCCATCTGCTAGGGTTTACACTTCCATCATACTTGGGAAAGTCTAACTTCAAATATTTGGGGTGATCATGCCCCTTTTGAGTTTGATAACCATGGTTTGCACCACTCTCCACACGTCTCTTGTTGCTGCTGGCCTTATCCTCAATGTCTCCATTTACATGCTGGATAGTAACTTACAGGTAAGGCTGGCCATTTGGAGGGCCAATTGCCACCACCTCGTCTCCGTTTTTACCTATCCTTCCTCCTCGTGTCAGCATAAAAGCCACAAACTGTTGTTGTGATTGCTTTTATCTCCTCCATAGATCTTGGCTATGAGATCGTTGTTATAGAATTGTGTTTGTCATCTAGTTTTAGGCTGATTGAAGATGAAATTTTGGTTGCTTGAGTCTATATTTGTGGATTTTCTTCCTAACTAATATATGTTTAGATGTGTTTACTGCTTATTTTTAGGGAACCCTACCATCTATGATTTAGGCTCATTTTAAAGGAGGACAAAGAAGTTCTGAAAATTTTTTGGTAAAAATAGCACGTGTTTTTCTTCTTTTTGCTGCCATAAATACAAATAAAAGGAGAAATTGAGCTAACAGTTATATTTTCTCCTTATATGACACTTCCACTAATCTGCCTTAACTTTCCTAGTAACTACGAGACATCATAACTTACCTACGTTGAAATATTACAGATGACAAATAAATTTGAAATAAACACCACATATTACACACCATAAACACAATTACACCAACTACATGTAGGAAAGCCGGTATGAAAAAAACTTGGGGAAGGGTTTCATGTAGCAATTTCCTAGTATTTAATTCAGATTGAGATGCGACTGTCGTGTCTCTCTTAGGGATTCATTATTCTGAAACTGGAGATCTCTGGAGGACCAATCAAAAGTTCAACTTGAGAGTATTTAGATAAATTATTGAAGGAGGGGAAAGGGGGAAAAAAAAGTGTTTTGGTTTCATTGCATTGAATTACTTAACCCTTTTCAGGGCTCATAATGAAGATTGAGGGTGTATAGGCTGTATCTTCAATGTTATCCAGGTTTGCATTTGTATGGGAGATTTGTATTGGGTGAGGGAGGTAAGTTTAAGGAATGATGGTGGGTGGTCATGTTCTGGGGTTTGCAGGGGACCAGTGAGGGATGAATCAAATTTAGTTTTTGTATCTGATTTTGTGAGGAAAATGATATCATGTGGAGTTGGACAGGTGGGGATTGATTTCCTAAGATCTAGTAATGTCTGTGCCATTCTTCTTGAATATGCGATTGATGGATTCTGATGTTTGGTTGAAATTGTCTTGTTAATTTATTTATACAATAATAAGCAGTATAAGGCCCTTACTATTGATTGTCATCATATTATTGGGTTCATGTGGTGAAAGATAAATTTTAGGATGCATCAATGCTTATAACGCCCTATTGTTGGTCAAGGATAGGCTGCAAAGACTGTTGATGTTTGTGTGACAATACTTTATACAGGTCCTTCATAATTATATTTGTACCACCTCCTTTTTTTTTTTTCTCTTTTTTTTTAAACAATGGCACAGGCTTTAGAGTGTTCTAATGCCTACATGACATACCAGTTAGCTTACTTACATATATCTTTATTGTTTGTGTGGATTATTAAATGGATTTGGCTTCTTTACAGTTGAACGAGTCGTTACAGGACCAAGAAATCCAGGAGTAATTGGTGATAGAGGGTCTGGATCTTTCTCCAGAGAAAGTAAGTAACTTTTCTTCTTATGCTCTGACAAGTTCTAGGTTTCGTTAAAGGGCATTCGAGTGCAAGAATTTATGTAACTAAATTTATGTCATATACACTGGTAGGTTTTCTTTCTTTTCATGGGGTAAATGGACCTTTTAATATTTGAAAAGCGCTCTCCCTTTATAGATTTTATGGCGGGAGAGTGTTGGCATTAAATCTGGGGTAGTAAAAACTGAATGGCGTGTTTGTTTGTGATGTGGCTACTTTCATAAATGATATGGAGGAAGTGTGTAGATTTTTCGTTCTCCAAGTTATTGTCGTAATTGATAAAAGTTTATGAATCCAAATCATGGAAGGTGTTCTTTGATAAATTTTTGAAAATTAAAACTTGCTGTACATCTGTTGCATAGACGATTTTGTGTTCTGTAGTTTTTTCTGGCACATTCTTGTTGAAAATATAGTTTCATCTGTAGTTTCTGGATCTCTATTGATTGTCTTGGATGGACATTGTATGCTGCTCATGTTGTGTAGAATTTCATTAAGCTCCATATAGAAATTCAATTGCAACTTAAAGAATTGTGAATTTGTTCAAATATAACATTCATATAGGCATTGCCACATTGTCGCTGCTGCTGTATCTTTTTGGATATAAGTTACAGGATATAAGCTACATGTCATAAGTTTCTTATGAACATCGATCCTCTTAATTATATTCCCCTGCCTTTAAAATAAACAAATAAAATAAAAATAAATAAACAAACAAAGGACCCTCTTGATGAAAATAGAGATTTGAAAATATTTTTAATTTTTGTTATTATGGCTAATTTTTATGGATGACCACCATATTTCAGAACCTTTTCAAATCTACCTTTTATTTGATCTTTTGCCATTTTTACAGTTTCCCTTAAATACTTTCCAATATCACCACCCTTTTATGATGATTTAGCATGTGCATATAGAGTTATGAGACTCATTTATGGTCGGACCAAGTAGGTACTAAAATCAAGGCGGAAGATTGCTTTACATTGGGCTAGATTTTGCTTACTTTTTGTTCAAAATGGAGTTCATATTTGAGAAGGCAACTCAAAGAGGGACTTCTATGGATATCCCTTAGAAGTTTTCGGGTTATGTTTTGCATTTTCTTTTTAAAATGGAGTCCATGTTTTGGCAAACAGTTTGTGTGTTTTTCTCCGCTTCTTTTGTTAATTCAACTGTCCCTGTTTTAGGAAACAGTTTGAAAAGTTACCTGTGTCTATGTTACTTGAAAGCCCTTTTTGCAAAGTTTTCAAAGACATAGATCCCATTCTGAAGAAGTGTAAGACATATATCCCTAATGGAAAAGGTAGACAAAATGTGTAACCTTCCAAAACAAATGCATAATGACAGTTGCACAAAGTTGACTTGATGTGAATGTTAGTATTGATTTGTTCATTGTGGATGGCATGGGTTCAATTAGTACGCATATGCTACTTTCGCATTCACCAATCTGTATGATGAGAAAAACAAAACATGTTTAGGCTTTTAAGTGAAACGAATAATATCTAGAGGACAAAATGATGTGGAAAGATAAACCAACAAAGAAATTGTTCATCAAAGAAGCTTATGAGTCTATTCGTGTTCGAAGTAAAAAGGTACCATGGTGTAATTTTGTGTGGTTCAAGGAACTCATATCAAGACACTCCTTTTTTCTATGGTTGGTAGCACATCAGAAATTTACGGTTTACATAAATTGGTAAATTGAGGAGTTGTGTTTCAAAATTGCTACCACCTATGTAGAAATGGAGAAAAGTCATATGACAATCTCTTCCTCAAATGTACTTTTGTGGTGGGAAGTATGGAGTCTATTAAGGATAAGATCTTGTTGTGTAATATTTTCCCACCAAACCTAAATAAGTTACAAGACCTCTTCGATTTTGGTGGATGAGGGCTGAACTCGATATGGAAGATTCTTACTAGCCTTGTGATTTACATGTTGTGGAAGGAAAGAAATGAGAGAAGATTGGGAAACAGATCGCGTGGTTCTCTAGAAGTGGCTCGCATGGTTTTATCTTATTCTTTTGTATTTTATAGATCCCATGTTTTGTAATTGCCAATATCTCAATCTTTGTACTATGTTTGTTTTTGGTACTGAGCTTGAGGCATTAGGTCTCTTGTTGCTTTAGAACCTTTGTGTTCTTGTAGGGATCCTTTTGCCTTTTTATTTCTTTGTACTCTTATATGTACAAAATTAATGAAATACTGAACTTATCCAAAAGAAGAATAATGGTCAGTCTGTTAAATAATATAGTGTTAGAGAGATAAACTCTTAAAAGTCACCCTCCACATAATTCAGCCGATACTAATCATTAAAAAAAAAAGAAAAATTGTTGATGCTCCTCCAAGAGGGGGTAGGGTACCTTCTTGTGGGAGGTGACAGGAAGTTGATGGGTTTTTGCTTTATGTGCTGTTCAACCAAAACATTTGCGCTTTGCTGCTTGATGCTTTGTTGCACATGCTTTTTTTGGTGGTTATGGACATAGGAGTGAATTCTTCCTCTGTCATCCTTTGCTTTTGGTGGCCGATGAAGTGGTGCTTGTCATTTATTGCTCTAGCAGAAGTTGATTTTCTTTCTTTGACACGCTTTGAACTGTGTGATCTTGATGTAATAGAAGAGTCTAAAGGTTCTGCTTGTGCTAAGATGTATTGTACAGTTTTTTAATCCAATTACAATGATAAAGCCTTTTGCATCTGATTACTGCGATATGCTTCCACAGGTTCATCTGCTACTGACTGGGCACAAGAGGGTGACTTGGCTAGCTGGTTGGAGCTGCAATCCTTTGATGGGGAAAGTAGTCTAGATGGCAAGAGGTGGTCATCACAGCCACAATCTTCTGCTCGTTTTGCTGACTCAAAACTGTATAGAACATCCTCTTATCCTCAGCAGCAACCACAATTGCATCATTATAACAGTGAGCCTATACTTGTGCCCAAATCAGCTTTCACATCATTCCCTCCTCCAGGTAGCAGATCTCAACAAGCTTCACCTCGCAACCCAAATGTGAATCCTCTTAGCAGTGGTTCTCACCTGCCTTTCTCTGCACCAATCTTCTCTCCTCTTAACTCCAATCTTAACCTTGCTGGGTTATCACATGGGCTGGATTACAGTGGAAACATGGGTCAGTTCAACTCGTCTGGTCTTCCTTTTAACAGACCACACAATCACTGGGTCAACCAAGCGGGTGTCCTACATAGTCAGCCTGGAATCTTGAACAATATGTTGCTGCAACACCAAAATGGGGTAATGTCACCACAGATGATTTCATCTCAGCAGCAGTTGCAACAGCAAAGGCTGCACCATTCACTTTCCTCTTTGGCCCATTATGCTGCTCTGCAATCCTCATTGTACAATACCCATCCTTCACCTTCCCAAAGCAATGCTCGGGATGGCTGATATAAGAGATCACAGACCTAAATCTCAAAGAAGCAGACAGAGTGTACGTTTTTCCCACCAAGGATCTGACGCCAGCAGTCAGAAAAGTGAGAGCGGGTCAATAAATTTCAGATCCAAATACATGTCATCTGATGAGATAGAAAGTATTCTTAAAATGCAGCATTCTTCCACACATAGCAATGATCCATATATAGACGACTATTACCACCAGGCTCGTCTTGCCAAAAAATCTGCAGGGTCAAGGTTGAAGCAGCGTTTCTGCCCGTCCCATCTGAGGGAACTCCCCTCTCGATCTCGCCACAGTGGGGAACAACATTCTCATCTTTCTTCGGACTCTCATGGGAAGACTCCACTCTCGTCTGTCCGAAGGCCACGCCCCCTCCTTGAGATTGACAACCCTTCATCTGGTTCAGGTGATGGGACAACGAACAGAAAATAACTGAGAAACCTCTAGAACAGGAACCTATGCTTGCTGCTAGAATCACAATCGAAGACAGCCTCAGCGTCCTCCTTGATATTGATGATATTGACAGGATTCTACAATTTACCCAGCCACAAGATGGTGGTATTCAGCTCAGGAGGCGTCGGCAAAATCTGCTTGAAGGGTTGGCTGCATCATTGCAGCTTGTTGATCCACTTGGCAAGAGCGGACACACAGTTGGGCTGGGTCCAAAAGATGATATTGTTTTCTTACGGTTAGTTGCTCTTCCCAAGGGCCGGAAGCTCTTTTCTAGGTACCTTCGCCTGCTCTTCCCAGGGAGTGAGCTTGCTCGAATTGTCTGCATGACTGTTTTCCGCCACTTAAGGTATCTGTTTGGTGGCCTTCCCTCTGATACAGAAGCAGCAGAGACAACCACAAATCTAGCCAAGACTGTCTCAACATGTGTTAATGGAATGGATCTTCGTGCACTCAGTGCATGTCTTGTTGCTGTTGTTTGTTCTTCTGAGCAGCCGCCTCTTCGTCCTCTTGGAAGTCCAGCTGGTGATGGGGCCTCCTTTATTCTGAAGTCTGTCCTTGAAAGGGCGACTGAACTTTTAACTGATCTTCATGCCCCGAGCAGTTGTACCATGTCTAATCGTGCACTATGGCAGGCTTCCTTTGATGAGTTCTTTGTCCTTCTTACCAAATACTGCCTTACCAAATATGAGACTATTGTTCAATCAATCATCACGCAGAACCAGCTCACTTCAGAGATTAATGGTCCAGAGGTAGCCAGAGCAATAAGCCGTGAAATGCCTGTGGAACTGTTACGTGCTAGTCTTCCTCATACTGATGAAAACCAGCGTAAACTTTTGTTAGATTTTGCTCAACGTTCTATGCCCATCACTTCTATTAGTTCTCGTGCTGGGGGGAATGGGCAAGTAAATTCTGAATCTGTAAGGGGATAAATAAGGGCACCTACTTGAAGAGTGGTGTCGAGCGATTCTTTTCCCTGTGAACTTATGGATGAAAGAAGATGGAGGCTGGGTTCGGAAGCAGATAGTGTGCAATTAATGTAGTGAATTTAGGCCTTAGTCATATGCTTTTCTCAATGTCTTTCTTCAATTAAAAAAGAAAAAAAGAAATACTTATATTGCGTATCATTGTCATAATCAGGGATAAATTTGTATCAATATTATGATGTTTGTACGGGTTTCTGTGTGGCTTTGATGTTATTGTCTGAGGAGCTTTATATTGGTGCTCCACGATGACGCTCACAGAAACTTTTTAGGAAATACAATTGTACATGTTCGTGGGCTCTGCTTCCATCTGCTGTATCTATCACCGTCTTTTTTCCGATAACTGAAAGCATATTTTGTGTCGCTTGAAGGGACCAGCCAGAAGATGGAAGGTAGTTGCAGGTTGCTTCTTTAGTGCTGTAGTAGAAGCCTTGACATGTTTATGTAAACTTTTAACGTCTATACAGAACTAACGGAGGCATTGAACACAAAGTCCATTGTCAGATTCTCTCCTCTTCATCATTCATTTTCTTTTTGATAATTATTTTAATAGTTTTTACAGTCTATGGCTTCTGGATCTCGTCTCCATGTTTATAGGTGTCCCCCACAATCACTGAGGCAAGGACTTCTACGGAAGCTTTGCATTGATTTCTTTCCACTCCCCCAATTAAAATCTCCTGAACTGAGTCAAAACTATGCATCCGGTTGTTCAATTGAAACACAATTAATGGTCTTGATTTATTATTTTAGCCAAAATCACTTGGGAAGTGATTACATCTACAGCATCATTGTAACGAGGTCTATCCTGAGATGATCTATCTTTATCTTTTAAGCCTGAGAGTCTCGTACGTGTACAAGGGGCTAAATTTAGGTTTTTGGGTCGTATCGGTGTACTTTTTCAAAAAAAGTGCGGGAAGAGGTTGGTCTCGAATCTTATTCTAGATCTAGGGTTGTTGGGGTTCTTATATAAGGAACCGTTCGAGATGGCGCCTTCACTGCTTGTATAATACCTCAATTTTTTTAGTTGAGAGCATTTGCTCTCCCAAACCATCCCAAAAACACACTCAAGAAAAGGCAAAGAGGAGGTGCTCCGACGATCCATGTCCGTCTTCGGCGAAGATTTGCGACGTTGTTTACTGTCCGAACTCAAGTAAGGTGTTTCGTTTGGTTTTTTTTTTTTCCCTATATTTATTCCATTATATTGCAATTTTGGAGGAAAAATGATTAGAAATGGAGAAATTGAAGAAATTTGTGATTTTTTGCGAATCAATGTGTTGTAGCTATTGATTTTGAGTTGTAAAGTTTTGTAGAAGTGGTGTATGGGGTCTTGGTGAGTGTTAGGTTACTGCATTTGTCGATCTATGATGTTGACATTGAGATTTTTTTTCATACGTACAAGGTGTTCGGTGAAATGCCTGAATGGTTCAAAGTTGTGGATTTTGATATTCAATGTAATATGAGGCATTGAATGTGTGGTTTTGTCTGATTTAATGTGTTGTAGATGTTGGTTTTGAGTTGTAAGGTGTTGTAGGAATATAACATGGAGTGCATGTTCATGAATGAAGTATGTAATAAAACGATATTAATGATTAGAAGGTATTTGATGAAATGCCACAATCAACTAAAAGCCATGTGTTTGTCGATAGGGATGTTTAATAGAATTTGAGTGAATGATGTTTTACACGTTGAAGAAGTTCAAGAAGTCATAATTTAAATTGTAAGAAATGAGATCTAACATTTTAGTTTGCTATTGATAGGTTTGTAATGGTTAGTTACGTAAGGTTCATTGTTTATGGACATGGAAACATAGTGGATGGATGTTATGGGCCACAATATGACAAGCCTCTCATTGGGAAAGTGAAGGTTAGGATGGATGTTGGATTTGAAAAGTTTAAGGAAATCATTTGTGGTAAGATTGGTGTGGATCATGGTAACAGTGAAGTGGAGATAATACATAGGCATGCACATTATATGGGTCATGGGGTTGTTTACATGTTAATGCCAATTGTTGATGATGACAGTCTTGAGGATCTGATTTCACTTGCTGTTGAGTTGGGTGTTAGGTTAATTTAGGAAATATTTGTGAAAGTCACTGATCGGGCTGTCACACTTCCAGATAGTGCTAGTGGTGAAGATTACATGAACGAACAACATGCTACCATGTTAGGTGTGCGGTAGTTTCAGCCTGGTTCATGTTCAAATGTTCCTTTCTAGAATAAAGGTGTTGTGCCAGTTTCACCTATGCATTGTGAACAATATGATCCAATGCCAGTGGATGAGACAATGTCAGAATTCGAGAATAGAATTGCACAGGAAGTGGCACCAGTGTTTGCCATTGGGTTAGAAGATGATCATTTCGATAGTTACTATCATGTGGATGAAAATGGTGATACAATAGAAGATGAGGTGGATGAACATAGTGATAATGCTATGGAAGAAGAAGTTCAAAGGGCAATATTGGAAGTTTGGATGTCTCACCTAACTTAAGACCACGTGATGTAATGCCAAGTCAGGCATCGGTGAGAGATACAATTCCTTATTTTAATCTTGGTGGAGGCGGTGATGGGCATGTGACAGAGGATGAAATGGATGTCATGTCTGCTAATATTTGTGACAACCAAGAATTAGTGAAGGGAATGATATTCAAGACAAATGATGACCTAATTGAGGCTGTAAAGTCCTTTTACATAAGAACACATTGTGACTTCCGTGTTGATGAATCGAAGAAAACTCTATGGACTTCTCATTGCACCAAAAGTGATCAAGGTTGTTCATGGCGGATACGAACTTGTTTAAAAAAACTAGAAGGATTGTTTGTAATCACCAAGCTTGGTGGTCCCCATTCTTGCATTAATCCTTTGCTCGGGCAGGACCATTCACAAATAGACTCAAATATCATAGCTCGGGAATTTATCATCTTTGTTCGGAAAAATCCAGACTGTAAGGCAATGGAGCTTGAGTCTCATTGCTTGGCTGTATACAGGTATATGGTTTCTCGTTGAAGAATTTGGCAAGGTAAGAAAGAAGTAATTGCAATGGTTTATGGTGATTGGGTCAAATCTTACAATGAACTCCCAAAGCTATTATATGCAATCGAGTTAACTAATGCAAGGTCAATAGTGGAATAGGGCTGGACAAGATCATCACAACCAGATGAAGCATATTTCAAGTGGGTATTCTGGAGTTTTAGCCCATGTGTGGATGCCTTCAAGCATTATAGGCTAGTTATTTGTGTGGACGGTACATTTCTATATGGTAAATACAAGCACGAACTCGTGGCATGTGGTGTAGATGGAGACAATCACATCTTACCCTTAGCATTTTATCTGATACCATCTGAGTCTAAAGATATATGGTCATGGTTTTTGAGGAAATTGAAGCGAGGGGTTATAGGACATAGGAGAGAGGAGACTATATGTCTTATTTCAGATAGAGGGACTGGTATTATTGGGGCAGTTGATGATGCGGCTAATGGGTAGCAACCTCCCTTTGCAGTGCATTGATTTCGTGTCTGACATATTGCTAGCAATTTCAACAAAGTTTATAAGAATCAGATGTGCAAAAACTTGGTAACGTACGCAACATTTCAAGCACAACCTCATAAATTCGAAAAATCTATGGAGATTGTTAAAAATATTGATGAAGAAGCAGTTGAATGGTTCAACCAGACTGATTCAAATGGTGATCTAATCTTATGCAAAGAGGCATGGACGCTAGCATTTAATGGATGTTATCGTTTTGGGTACATGACAACTAATATGGCAGAGACATACAACTCAGTGATCAAGGGAGCGAGGGGCTTACCTGTAGCGGGGCTGGTTAAAAAATCTTCTATAACTATGTCATGTACTAGGAAGAGAGACTTGATGCTGCAAGAAAAGCCATAATAGGCGGTGAGGCTTTCACACCCTATGCAAAGAAGATGGATTATGGGCAGCGAGGGCGAGTTCGTATCAAGTTACTAGTTGCAACAGAAGTACTGGATTATTTGAGGTTCGTATTGGCACTCGACGTGAGAAAGGTTATTTGAAACGTGGCAAAAGAACTCACAAAGTGGACTTTTCCAAACAAACATGCTCATGCAACAAGTGGCAAATATACCGACTGCCATGGTCACATGCTATGGCAACGGTGGGGTTCTCTAATTTGGATTGGGCTTCCTTTGTCGGGCCATGGTATATGTAGACTAATGAACTACAATGCTATGAATCCCATTTCTTCCCAATTGGTGATGATCTTGATTGACCTTGCCTAGATAACTTCCACAGCCTTATCCTCGATCCCATGACTGCATGGCCAA
Organism: Combretum micranthum; assembly: GCA_024138025.1. NCBI lineage: Eukaryota > Viridiplantae > Streptophyta > Magnoliopsida > Myrtales > Combretaceae > Combretum > Combretum micranthum. The sequence continues at coordinate 125,160 of JAMXBD010003284.1, forward strand.
AGGGAAAACCTAGGACGAAACGGTATAGGATGGAAATGGATTGGAGAGAGCGGCCCGATAGAGTAACATGTGGACTATGTAGATAGGAGGGTCATAATAGGAGTTGCCCGAATAGAGCGAGGCAGAATGTGTCCAGGTTTGACATATTTGTGGTTAAAAGTGGTTGACTGATATCATGCTTTCCTACCATGTTTATTTCATATTTTTTTTTCATGCTTTTGCATTTAGGTTTCTCATTTACCTCCCTACATGCAAGGTACATGGAGTCAGGCCCCATTGATCCGTCGATACTTACCCATCAGGGCAAACATCGTTCATCAGCTGTTTGGTTGGACGAGGTATGCTATCCTACTCTATGGTTTCTCGTTAAGTTATGTTGATGCACATGGACAGCATATCGAGTAGCACTTAACTTTGTTTTTTCAGGCCTCAGCCACTGCCCTTGTCATCAAATAAAGGGAACCGGCATCTAGACATGACGTAGTAGGTAGACCCATCGACGAGCGTCTTCTGCCTTAATTGAAGTAGGCCGGCTTTATAGGCTTTGCATGTCTCCCTTACATTCAGCTTGACTGGCATCTCATCTCAACATTGGTGGAGAGATGGCAGCTAGAGACTTATACATTCCATATTCCTCAGGAGGAGCTCATCATTACATTGCAGGATGTGGAGCTGCAGTTAGGATTGCCAGGGGATGGCTTGCTTGTTGTTGGTACCATATCCATAGCCATCGGATGACAGATAGAGTGCATCAGGTTGTTGGGTGCTTATCCGCCAGGGGGTACGTCCCATGGAGGCCGTCTCAACCTTACTTGGTTGCGGGAACATTTCGCACATTTGCCAGACCATGCACTAGAGGAGCAGGTTAGGAGGCATGCTCGTGCCTATATATCATAGCTCATGGATGGCTGTATATTTGCAGATAAGTCTGGTTCATTGGTGCACACTATGTTCATGCCATTGTTAGCAGACTTAGCATCGGCTGGGCAGTATACCTGGGGTAGTACATGCCTTAGCTGGTTGTACCGTTAGTTGTGCCGTGCTTCTTTAGAGAATGTTGTGCAAATTGGTGGAGCCGTTGTCTTACTCTAGGTATGGGCATAGGATTGATTCCCTGTTATTGCTTCCCGTGCCCGTTTTGGACTACCTTTGAATGATCGAATCGTTGTCTTACTGCAGGTATAGGCTTGGGATCGATTCCTTGTTATTGCTCCTTGTGCCCTTTTTGGGCCACCTTTAAATGATGGAGCGCCCCTTGCTGTGCGATGGTGGATAGTAGGGGATACTACCTAACACCCATCTCATGTCATTTCAGCATACAGAGAGGCATTTGACATGATCGGAGTTGAATAGATACATTAGCTATCCATTTTTCCATTTAGTTCCATAAATATTTTAAATTTTCTCAATATTGAGCTTTTCGTTGTGGTACAGGTTGTTTGGATCCTATATACTGACCAGATCATCAGTAGGCTACCTCTATATTGTCAACATAGTGTGGATGTGTGGACGGCCAGTGTCCCCTTGATTTACTTTTTTATGTGGAGTGGTGTTTTCTTGATCGTGTCATTTGGCAGTTCAGAGGTTATTAGAGGGTTTCGATAGGAGGTAACACTGAGCCAGATTTGCATCAGATCGATCTGAGGGGGCGGATCGACATTGATTAGGAAGTCCATCATGCTGTCTACAATGGAATGTGGAATGAGAAGCATTTATCGCCTAGTAGATGTTGAGCCTCTCCTTGGTGTCGACCCAAACTACATACATTGGTTCAGACGTGTGACCAGGCGATATCTAAGCCACACTGGTGCCAGGGTCGGTGCATTATTGAGTTCTATATCTTGTATTTGGCTTCTCTTATAGCGATATACACTTTCAAATATAATCTCCAATGTTTGTACTTCCTTTGTAGGCGGATTAGTTCAAATGGATTTAGTTATCTTCTGGCATTTTAGAAATTCACTCCATCGCAGATGACGCCATAAATACAATCGATGAACATGGGGTTGTTGACTATCTTTACCCCGAGTTTCTATATACAATGCATGAGGGTAAAGCTATAGATGACCGGATCGAGTACGAGCAGCAGCAGCTGTATGACCCTGTCGACCATGCTTCATCATCATCTGCTGGCACATCTGTAGTGGGGAGGGGACGGCATAGCACTTCCTCGTTGCCATCCTACCACACTCCATTTAGTGAGGTAGGCTCTTCAACACGTCATCCTCTTCCACTATCACATAAGAGGCGTCCGGTAGCTTCGGATTAGGACATGGGTGAGGGATTGACGCAGCTGTCACAAGTTAGGAGACCCACCCAGGCTACACCAGTCCCTCTACCAGATTTTAGTGCATCTCCGATTCAGGAGGATGAGCCAGAGGTAACACCGGCACAGTGTAGTCGGTGATCCATAGCCTCCAGGATTGCTAGATGTCTATGTCGCAGCACTAAGAGACGATAGGATTTTACCTCTCATGTTTTTTTGTGCTTCTCGTCTAAACACAATTGTATTTTCCAATTTACTCTATGTAATCAACTTTTATTCATCTTGGTGGTGAATTTTTCTCATCTGGTTAGTGGATCGGTTCAAGGAGTTTGTCTGGTTACTTAATGTTATTTACGCAGCTTTGGGATGTTGGATTGGTTGGGCATGCTGCTACTAAGTAGTGGATTGGTTTCAGGAGTTTCTATTGTTAGTTAATGTTTTTTCTATAGGTTTAAGACGTTGGATTGGTTGGGTTTGCCATCACTAAGTAGTGGAATGGTTTCTGTAGGTTTGACAAGTTGGACTGGTCGGGTTACTACTAATTAGTGGAATGGTTTGTGGAGTAACAAAGGTGGTGGTGGTAGTGTAGTTTCTCATTTTCTTTTGCTGAATTTCTGTTGTATAGTTGGTTTACGGTTTGATTTTGTTGTATTTGGGCATTATTTGCAGGTTGGGAGGAAGGGGCAAGGCGTTGCACTAAAAGAAATGAAAAAAAGGCGCTATCCTAGACAACGCCTGTAGACCAAATTCGAAGGCCCTGTCCCAGACAGCGCCTTCACTCGCCTACATCTGGGAATAAGTTTCGAGACTAGCCTTTTTCCACACTTTTTTTTGAAAAAGCACACAAAACTACCCAAAAACCGCCAAATTTACTTTAGTTTCCATTGTATTGCTTTAGGCAAGGAAATTGGTATATAAAGTCAAGTCTTGAATTTGAATTTTGAGAACTATTTTGTAGTCTATTTACAACTTCTTGAATGTCAATCTAGCATTCTACTGAACATTGTGTTGCAAAGTTAAGTATCTAGCTAACTCCTTTTGTTAACGTGTTTATTAGATCAACTAAGTGCAAACCACAACGCAACATGCAACAATATTTGCTACTTATAAATTTAGATATCATTTAAACCATACGGTAATGACATACCAAGTAGTAGAATAGTCAAAAGTAATGCATTGCTTATATAGCATTACTAGAGTAAAATAAACTAAAATAAAGCAAAAATTTAGAAACAAAATAAACATTTAAGCACAATAAAGACCTCCATTGTCACCCTCACTCACCAGCTGTTTTTCCCAACCCATTAGCCCACCTCTGACAATATTTGAACACAACAGACACC